>CM075496.1:507500-552500 GCA_037950675.1 Hypophthalmichthys molitrix | reverse complement strand
CAGGAGAAAAATAACCAAACCTCTTTAACTTTGCCGGAGTCGATGACAAACACAACATCGTTGACTGTGATGCTGGTCTCTGCGATGTTGGTGGAGAGAATCTGGAGATTGAGATGAGGTTGTGTGAGATGTTTACAGGAGTCTGTGTGAAGTTTACAGAAGTAAGAGGAAGAGATACGCACGATCTTGCGAACACCTTTAGGAGTGTTCTTCAAAACCTTCTTCTGGTCTGACGTCTGCATGCTGGAGTGAAGTATGAAGACCTGAAACCTGACGACACACAGATCCTCAGACAATCAGTACATTTCAAATACTTAAAAATAACAACCTTTTTAACCTTGGTAACACTGAAAAGTATGGAAGCTTGTTTCTGCCATGGAATAAAAAAAGAAAAAAGGTATTTGTGGCTTTTTATCTTGTAATTCAGACATTTTTCTTAGAATTTCAAGTTTATATCTCACAATTCTCACTTTATAACTCGCAATTCTGACTTTATATTACGCAATTTCGAGTTTATTTTCCACAATTCTTACTTTATTTCTAGCATTTTTTTAACTTTATCTCTCGCAATTCAGATTTTATGTCCCACAATTCTGACTTTATTTCAGAAAATTATCTTTATTTCACACAATTCTGACTTTATTTCAGACAATTCTGACTTTTTTCCCCTCAATTCTGACTTTATTTCAGACAATTCTGACTTTATTTCCCACAATTCTGACTATTTCCCACAATCTTGCAATTCCGAGTTTATTTCCCGCAATTCCAAGTTTATTTCACACAATTCCGAGTTTACATCTCACAGTTCCCAGTTTATATCTCGCAATTCCGAGTTTATTTCCCGCAATTCCAAGTTTATATCTCACAATTCTGACTATTTCACACAATTCTGACTTTATATCTTTCAATTCCGAGTTTATTTTCCACAATTCTGACTTTATTTCAAGCATTTTTTAACTTTATCTCCCGCAATTCAGACTTTATTTCATGTAATTCTGAGTTTATTTCTCAGAATTGTAAGTTTATTTACCACAATTCCAAGTTTATATCTCGCAATTCTGACTTTATTTCCAGCATTTCTGAGTTTTTAACTCGCAGTTCTCTTTTTTTCTATCAGAAATGCAAGATATAAACTTGGAATTACTAGAGAGAAAAAAATCTGAATTCTGAGACGCAAACTCACAATTAAAAAGGGTAATTGCAACTTTTTATCTCACAATTCTGACATTTTCATTTACTTTTTTGCTCCGAAATTGTGAGATATAAACTCGCATGTACCCTTTTTTAGTGCTGGAAACAAGTTTCCATAGAAAACACCCTCTCTAAAACATGAATACATCTATTTTCCTAATTAATGTCTCTGGTCTGATTGCAAGCAATTCTAAAGAAACTAAATGACCGTTCATCAATTCCAGTAACTGTTTCTGCCTCTAAAGCCTCTGTTCTTTTCCTCTGATGTAATCAGGTGAATAGCCAATAGTATCACAGCTCACTTTAAACAATCCAATCAAAACCCACTGGATAAAATCAAGTCCCTTCATTATTTCCAGCTGAATATTGTGTTGGAACAGGAAGGGGACAGACACTACAAACAGTCACAGACCTTTGCTGGTGGTCTGTAAACCTTTTATCATCAAAGACGATGCGATCTCTCAGAGAGACTATCTCATCGTAGCCGGGCAGGAATATCAACACTGCGCCTGAGGATAAAAAACAATTAGATGAAAACTGTAATGTCTGCTGCAGATGTGAGCGTTTAATTGAGTTAACAGTCTCACCTTCGTCAGAGCTCTGGCAGATGTTGAAGAGCAGATGCAGGATGAGGTCGAGGTCGACCTTCTCATCATCAAAGCTGTGATGATACGCTTTGAGCAGCTCCTGGTCCTCAGAGCTCAGTTCAGATGTGGCTGTCTGGACCAGAGACGACTCGTCCAGCTGACCCGCTTCAACACACCATCTGTACAAACACACACAGCGCACTGTAACACACAAACACCTTCTGAGTGAGACTAAACATCTTCGTAATGAAGTCAAACGCAGTGCTTACATGTGAGACTCCAGCAGATCCACAGCCTCGGGCTGATTGAAGTGTTTGGCCCAATCAAGAGCCGTCCTGAAGTACACATCACAGTTACCAGAAGCTTCAAAAAGTGCCTTAAAACATTATTAAACTCAAAAATTGTATCTGTTAATATTATGATTTTAATAGACCTGAACAAACATGAACTAACAATGAACTGTTGTGTTTTTATAAACTAACATTAACAAAGATTAATTGTTCATCGTTAGTTAATGTTAGTTTATGCATTGACTGATGTTAACATGACCTTATTGTAAAGTGTTAACGATTTATTTTAGTTAGTTTTAGTAATTTTGTGTTTTTGTCTTTTTTAAATGTCTATATAGTTTTTATTCATTATTTTTAGTTTATTTAGTTTAGTTAACATTTAAAAAACAGCAGTAAAATTTGAGTATTTAATTATAAGAGCGAGTGAAAAATGGTCATGAAAAAATAAAAATAAACTATTATTTTAACAAAATTATTTAAAATGGATAGTTGCATCTGAGGGGGAAATGAAATACTAAATTTTTGATCATTTTTTGTCATTTTTATAATTTTTTTTATTTATTAGATTTAGTGCATTTTTAGCACTTCAAGTTAAATTTAAAAAAAAAATTGAAATATTGCCTTGACAACTGGTTAAAATAAAATAAGTAAATTTTTGCCAGTGGGCTCAAAAAAATCAACATATTTCAAATGGAAAACAAGTTTTCATTCACCATTTTGTTTTTGTTTTAAGTCCAAACTCAGTTAATTTTCTCAGAAAACAAGACTTCAATTTGTCATTTTGTTTCTCCAGTAAATGTATCTTGATTTAAGAATGTTTATATATTTGTGCTGGAAAACAAGACAGAAATACTGATACTTTTTTTGCGGCGCATGCAATATTTAATGCCATGACTTTATGAATTTAAGACTTTCTGCTCTGATTTAAGTCCTGCAGAAACCCTGAACTAAACTAAAATGAGAAAAGCCACCTTGACTAATAGCTAATAGCTAATAATTTTGTTGTATTTTTTAAACAATTTTTTTTTTTTTTTTTTTTTTAAATGTCTAAATAGTTTTTATTAATTTTTATTTATTAGCTTTAGTTTATTTAGTTTTAGTAATTCAAGTTAAAAAGTTATTTTTAAATTAAATTAAATTAAATTAAGTTATGGTTACATTTTATTGTTTAAAACCATAAAAAACATCTAAATAAAAAAAATAAATAAATAAATAAAATTGTTTTATGGTTTAATTTTATGGTTTAAAACCATTAAAAAAAAACATCTTCGTTACTTGAAACAAAATAAAAGTGAAAATAATTAAATTAAATTAAATTAAATTTCAGTTGACATTTATTTTGTTTCAAGTAACGAAGCTGTTTTTTAAGGTTTTAGTCAATGCTGTTTGTGCTCTCCTCACCAGCCGTTGGAGGCTTTGATGTTGACGTTTGCGCCCATGCTCAGGAGCTGCTCCATCTGGCTGAGGAACCCTCGACCGGCGGCCACCATCAGAGGCGTGGCGCTCGTCTCGCTGTGTCCGTAATCCACTGAAAGAACATAAAAGCACATGAGAAAAACACAGCAGACTTCAGCTTACAGAGTGTTTGAGGGCACATATGACTTCATTACCACTAATGTTCTCATTCAGGATCAGATTGAAGAGTTGTATGAAGGCGTCAGCGTCTTGGTTCAGGAAAATGTTTGAGATGCAGGCGTCCATTTCCCTGAGCAGCCAGGGCTCTAACGTGGCCACGTCCTTCTCGCTCTGTGCACATGGAGAAAAGAGATGCTTGAAAAATAGACCTGATGAAGGACTGACATTGTGTCATCATGTAAAAAGAAGCAAAAGAAGAGACCATCTGGCTGAAGACGCTGTCTCCGCCGTCATCCAGGAGGTCATTCTCCTGCAGGACACAAGTGGGCGTCTTTTCCCTCGCAGGTTCAGGCTGCAGGACGTCCTGACGGGCGTCACACCACTCTGTCAGGGACGTCTGCTGCCGCTCCTCTGAGGAAACAAACAGCGGTTAAATGTGACGTCGAGGTCCATTACTGTAATCAGTTTCTTTGATGGATACATAACTGGATCTGATTGTTTCACTTTTAAACCACATGATGTAATTGTGTTTGTTTACACTACCAGTCAAAAGTAATGTTTTTGAAAGAGTCTCTTCTGCTCATCAAGGCTGCATTTATTTCATCAAAAATACAGTAAAAATGTGAAATATTTTTACAATTTAAAATACCCGTTTTCTGTTTGAATATATAGTAAAATATAATTTATTCCTGTGATCAAAGCTGAATTTTCAGCATCATTACTCCAGTCTTCAGTGTCACATGATCCTTCAGAAATCATTCTAATATGATGATTTGCTGCTCAAGAAACATTTATTGTGATAATTTTAAAATTTTTCTAAATTTAAGTTATTTTATTTTACTATATATATTCACATAGAAAACAGCTGTTTTAAATTATAATAATATTTCACTGTTTTTACTGTATTTTTGATCAAATAAATGCAGCCTTGGTGAGCAGAAGAGACTTTCAAAATCATTAAAACATCTTAATTACTCCAAACGTTAGAGTTTACTGTATTTCAGCTATACCGTCACCTTTCTGCGCCTCCTTCTTGTATTTAATCATGTCTTTGTTAGTGTAGCCGGTGGTCCGCAGGATGTCCTCCAGAAAGAGCTGCTTGACGTCATATGGACAACCTTTGACTTCAGAGAAAATTCAACGTTATTATTCTCTCATTTCAGAACACCACATCTGATGAATTACGACAATAACATTCATGTTGTGCTCCAATCAGAATTGGAATTATAAACTCCTGAATTTGATTCCAGGTGGCAAAAGGGATGCAGAATTTTAATTGAAATTGAAGTATTAAAATAAAGACTATTATAGGACTGATGTAGGTGTATTTCCATCTGCTCACGTACTGTGAATAACAGGACACGCTCCAAAGTATCTGATGAACAGATTGACGTCCAGGGTGGCGCTGGACAGGATGAGCTTTAGCGACGGCATCTTCTGAACCATGTCCTTCATCTTAGTGAGCAAGAAGTCCGTCAGTCCGTCTCGCTCGTGCACCTCGTCCTAACGGAGCAGAAATCATGAAACCGGCTCCCAAAACACCGTCCAGAGGAACATTAGAGCAGAGTCTCACCACAATGACATGAGTGACCGTGGACAGAGCTTCATCTCCGGCCATCAGCGTCCTCAGCAGGACTCCACTCGTGCAGAACGTCAGTAAGGTTCTAGGAGAAACTCTGAGGAGAAGCAAATACCCAGAATTGGAAAAGAAGCAAAAGAGTTGGGAAAAACTACTCGGTCTTTAACAATTTAAACTGCCCTGTCAATCATCTTGCCGCTTATTTGCAAAAATAAGTACCTGCTCTCCAGGCGGATCTGATAGCCAATGGTCTGTCCGATCTTCTCGCCACGCTCAGACGCCACACGCTCCGCCACAGCGATGGTCGCCAACCTCCTGGGCTGAGTGCAAAAGATCCGGCAAGGAATCCCGTTTCGACTGCAGTCGTCCAGGAGGAACTGGGGGATCTGGGAGATGAACGATTTATTCTCTCATTAAGACCTGAAAACCCAACACACTGCAAGAGCTTCGGCTGACAAAAGAGCTCGGGAATCGCTGCTGATGAAGGTATCCGAGACAGTCCTCACCTGTGTGGTTTTGCCTGACCCGGTCTCACCCAAAACCAGCACCACCTGGTTCTCCCTGATGGTTTGGACGAGCTCCTCCTGACGTTCATACACGGGCAGCGCTCTCCGAAAACAATCTAGTTCAGACGGGCCTCGTTTCTGAGGAACCTGAGGAATACCGTGACTCAGACGGCCACTGGTCCTGCTTTTACTGTCTGGAAGAGTGAACCAGAGAAGAACATATAAGAGAAACGAGACATTCATATATGGCAGAAGAGCGAGAGAGCGTGAAGGGGTGTAGGTGTGAAGAAGATCAGTAAGGTATGGAGGAGCGAGATTATTAAGAGCCTTGTAAGCAAGAGGAAGCAATTAAATCATGAATAGAAGACGGCCCAGGACCGAACCCTGAGGAACACCCGTGACATCAGATGATTTCGAGTGGAAATTTTTAAGTTGAACCAGAGAGATATGATCTAAATCAAGATGGAGTTTTGTGATAAACCATTCTTACCAAAAATACTATTGTTTTTGTTTAGTATTTTAGGGTCCTATGAAATCCGTTTTTTTTTTTTCATTTTAATGGTTACATTAAATCTTAGTAATCAAAAAGCATGTCTAATTAATTGAAATGCAACTTACACAATTTAACAACAATTTATTTAAGTTTAACAAATATGACATTTTACGGTCCAATAAAATTTGGTTTATTTTTTCCCCAAATTCCATGTTTTCTGTTTTACTTTTTGTGGATTCTGTGCATGTCTAATCAAATGAATTTATAAAAAATTTAACAATTTAATAAATTATTAACTTTTACAATAATACGGTCCTGTAATTTTTTTTTTCTCCAGAAATTCTGTGTTGCTTGTTTTAATGTTTCTGGATTTATGATTTAATACAAATTTATTAAACCATTCTTACCAAAAATACTATTGTTTTTGTTTAGTATTTTAATATGAAATGAGTTTTTTTTTTCCCCCAAACAAATTCATATATATATATATATATATATATATATATATATATATATATATATTTATTTATTTTTTTTTTTTTTTTCGTTTTAATGGTTACATTAAATCTTAGTAATCGACAAGCATGTCTAATTAATCGAAATCAGGCAACTTATACAATTTAACAATTTATTAAAAGTTTAACAAAAATGACATTTTTTCAGTCCAATGAAGTTTTCTCCCAAATTCTGTTTTATTTTTCCCAAATTCCATGTTTTCTGTTTTATTTTTTCTGGATTCTGTTTTAATGGTTTAAATAACTTTTAATAATAATCAAAAAAATAAATCATTTATTAATTTTTTTTTCACAATTATATGTCCCTATGAATTTTTTTTTATGCCTGTTTTAATGTTTCTGGATTTATGATTTATTACAAATGTATTACCAAAAATGGTGATACTCAAATGAAGGTATAAAACATTAACAATTTAATTAATCTTTTGCACATGTAATCAAATGAAAATTAACAATTCCTTTTATTTTTCGCCAATTTCCATTTCTGAAGGATCATGTGACACTGAAGACTGGAGTAATGATGCTGAAAATTCAGCTTTGATCACAGGAATAAATTACACTTTACTATATATTCACATAGAAAACAGCTGATTTACATTGGAATAATATTTCATAATTTTTACAGTATTTTTGATCAAATAAATGCAGCCTTGATGAATGAGACTTGCAGAAGAGACTATTTCAAAACATTAAACTATCGTAATTATTCCAAACGTTTGGTGCTTTGTTCAAGGCTGCACTTTGCAGGATTTGAACTAATTACTTTTCGTTTACGACTACACAAACTACCCATTATTACAGCACAACTGGAATACATCAGATTATTCTTCATAATCCAGTCCAGCTGCTCAAAGAGACTCACCAATGGCGTCTGGAGAAGTGACGACGACTCTCTCTGTGCGCGGCTGGAGTTCACTGCGCTCTTTGTTGGTGATGGGGAACCTCTGCAGAAGGTTTTGCACCATGTGTTTGGAGTTGTGAGTGAGGTTACAGGTCATGACAGACCGTGCCGTCTCTGTCCCGTCCTTCTTCCTCACAGTAAGATATCGACTGGAGCCTTTCCTGCAACAACAGTTTACAAGAACTTAAAGTCGGCAAGTTGCACTAGTCTTTTCTTTCCTATCGTGACATATATCCGAGTGAAACGGCAAGAGCAAATGTAGGGCGGGGCTTGATTTTGTCCGTGGGGAATTGATTGGATGGTTGTGCTTTGCTATTGGTGGATCTCATGTGAGTGACAGGTTGCCCCGCCCTCGTCATCAGAGAAGAGAAGCCATGATCACAGTAACTCTGTAGTCAAGTCTGACAGAGCTGGGTCTTGTTTAGGCTCGTTCAGCATACATGTGTATTAATGCATATGTCAGTTCTGCATGACTGCATTTGACAGGCAAAGTCAACTTACCCTCTGCTTTTCGAGATGTAGCCCAGCGATTGAGCAAGCCGATGTACGAACGCTCTCTCAGAATTTGTCAATGAAGAAGGGAAATCCAGCTCTACGAGACAAAACAACATTTTAAACAGTTAAAATAATTCATAAAAGAAATCCAATAACAGCTGGCTCTGGTTTATTAACCATACTTTGATACCATCTTGCATACTAAACTCCTTCTGTTGGGATTACTGGTTTAGATCATATCTCTCTGGTTCAACTTAAAATTTCCACTCGAAATCATCTAATGTCACGGGTGTTCCTCAGGGTTCGGTCCTGGGCCGTCTTCTATTCATGATTTAATCGCTTCCTCTTGGCTACAAGGCTCTTAATAATCTCGCTCCTCCATACCTTACTGATCTTCTTCACATCTACACCCCTTCACGCTCTCTCAGATCTTCACTCTTCTCGTCTTACACAACACAACTTTTAGTCCCTCATTTATGAAACTCTCTCCCCCTTGATATTCACAATAGTGATAGTCTCCATACTTTTAAATCTCATCTAAAGTTGGTAAATGAAGATAAAAGAGCTTGTTTTAGCCACTGTTCACAAAGCTCCTGAAATGAACTCGAACCTTTGTCGTCGCTGTACTGGAACCTCTCCAGTGCGATATTTACAGCGATTTTGACCTCTTCATCAATCCTGATGTCTTTGAGTCCTTTCGCTTTCAGAGAGGTCGTCTGTTTAGACGCGTTCATGCTGGATTTCCGTGACATTTCTTCTCCCTACATGCAAGAATAGAAAGTCAAAGTAATGGATTATTCTGTCAGAGACTGAATCAATAAATATTACATATTTACATTCTGCTTTTATTAATAAGATCACATAGTATGAAGTGATGAATGGCTTCATGATATCTTGTGTTTATTGCCTCTTTAAATCTTGTTGTATTCCTCATCTTTGGATAAAAGCGTCTGCTAAATCTTTTAGATTCTTGTATAAAGACCCAATATGATGAAATTAATATTATATATACACTACCAGTCAGAAGTTTGGACACGGTAAGATTTTTAATGTTTTTAAAAGAAGTTTCGTCTGCTCACCAAGGCTGCATTTATTTAATTAAAAATACAGTAAAAACAGTAATATTGTGAAATATTATTACAATTTAAAATAACGGTTTTCTGTTTGAATATATTTTATAAAGTAATTTATTCCTGTGATCAAAGCTGAATTTTCAGCATCATTACTCCAGTCTTCAGTGTCACATGATCCTTCAGAAATCATTCTAATATGATGATCTGCTGCTCAAGAAACATTTATTGTGTACAATATTTTATTTTTCAGGATTCTTTGATGAATAGAAAGTTCAAAAGAACAGCATTTATTTGAAATATAATCTTTTGTAACATTATAAATGTCTTTACTGTCACTTTTGATCGATTTAATGCATCCTTGCTGAATAAAAGTATTAATTTCTTTTCAAAAAAAATAAAAATAAAAATTCTTACTGACCCCAAACTTTTGAACGGTAGTGTATAATGTTACAAAAGCTTTGTATTTCAGATAAATGCTGTTCTTTTGAACTTTCTATTCATCAAGGAATCCTGAAAATAAAATATTGTACACAATAAATGTTTCTTGAGCAGCAGATCATCATATTAGAATGATTTCTGAAGGATCATGTGACACTGAAGACTGGAGTAATTACTCATTTATTTAATTTAAATAACTAATGTTTATTATATATTTATTTCTAAATTTTTACAGTTTTTCTCTAAACTTTTCCTCAGTTTGAAAACCCCTGCGCTAATCTAATAAATATAAATATACCAACAATGATTTATTATAATATAATAATATAAAAGTAGCCTACTGTGTTTCGTTTAATTTTATTATGTATAATTTATATCATTCTTTAACCCAGTAAACTTTAGAACAAGCAAACAGAAGACTGCTATACAAATTGTAAATATATTTTTAAAAACTCGCTCAGTGTGTGTTAGCTGCTACAGCTAAACTGGCTTATTTAACGCTAAAATACTATCAACAACACACTGACACCTGCTCAGAAAGCACAAAGAGCAAGAAAAGTCAGTGTTTTAACTCAAATACTCGCTAATATTGTGTTTATAGGAATTCTGTCCATTCATTGAGCTTCACGAGCATCATCGTTAGCGTCATTTCACTGTTTATTTACAGCATAATAATGATAAAATCAAAACATCTCACGTGTTTGGAGGATCTGAGGAGAACACGGCGTGAAAGCAGACAGCTGTAAAGTGTCCAGAAGGTTTAATTTGGTTGTCAGTCACTGATATGTTTGGATTAGTTGTTTCTATCTGTAGAGAATCGAAACTGGGGCTGCTGCGCTCCCTCTGCGCATGCGCAACAGATCTGCAGCTCATTCCACTGACGTCACGACAGCAACATGTTGTGCAGAGATCAGCGGTGTTTATTTATTTATTCATTAAAAAAAAAAAATCTTATAATAACGACACTTTAACTAACAAAATAACTTGTTTTTTTTATAACATAAAAAAACAGACATTTAACATAACGGATCTTTCCATTTTTGCGTTTTAATTTTGATCGATTTATATATTTTCTTGTAGGTAAAGAATTAAATTCTCCAGAATTTTCAGATTAAGAGATTTTTAATACATTCTAGTAATTACATTCAGTGAGTCATAAAATATTTTTTAGATCTTTACAGAAAAAGGAGGCCTTAATAGACATTACCTTAGCTTTATGTAAATGAAACTTCCCAAGGACTATTAACTTTAATGTGTTATCAATTATAGGACAGCCAGTCCAAGAAGAGGATCATCTATCATCTAATCAGAATAATGTATTACAATTAGTTTGTATTATTTTGTTACACAGTTACAGCAGTAGGTGGCGACAAGCGACTGTATTATAAGTGAAATTGAATCATTCACTCAACCAATCCGTTCTCTGAATCATTCATCTCTCAGCGTTTCTACTGAGGCTTCGATTGGAATTATTTGCCTTGGCAGAATGAAAACAAAGTGACTGGCAATTTTGTGTCATTCTGTTTATTGAACTATTGTACAAAAGCTATATCACACTCTCTTGCATGCTTGCTTGTGTAATGCTTAAATATTGCATTGACTATATAAGTGCAATGCTTTATTTTTAAATTATTAGCTATATTTAATACATTATGTCAACATTAAAAATGTCAAACTCATAACATCCCTCATATGAGCATGTATTTTGCCACACGGAATAAAAGATTTCAAGTCATCCATGAGATAAAATGACTATCTCTGAACTTTTCTATGCTGCCCTATACAATATCATATAATAGCATTTTTAATGTTGATGGTTTAATTGATTATAGGTCTGTGACAGGTTTTATTTTTAGAGTAACTGTATCTTTATAATGCATGGTAAGATGCATTGGCAAGATCATTTGTATGAAAATGAATATAAAACATGAAAAAATAGGGTTAGGGTTAGGGATTTTGTAGTCTCTGTCAAACAAGTGTCAACAAATGATTGCAATCGATAAATGAAGGGATTTAAAGCCAGACTGTTGACAGCTTGTATAGTCTTTAGAGGGTTTAATGACACTGAAATCATAATGTTCATATCAGTCGCTATGAAGGACTGTTTTCCAGTCGTCTGCTCCACGGAGGCTGAAAGGAAGCCGCTTCTGTCGTCTCCATTTTGCCCTTCGGTTCTTAAACCACACCTGAAACAATCACAGTTATTACTGAGACTTTCAGCATCAGTTTGCACAAGTCATATCCCAGCAGACAAGAACGTTTTGCTAATGTTCCCGTTAAGTTATGGAAATGTTATTTCTGAATGTTCTCTGAATGTTCTAAAACAAGAAGTAACATTTAAAAAACGTTAAAAAACTAAAAAAATACTCCATCAATGATGTATAAATAATGTTTTTGTGCTAACGTTTTGAGAACATTATTAAAGAACTTTGAACAAATGTTGTATTAACATTACTGAACTTTGTTCGTAACTTTGAGAGAACCTTGACAGAAAGTTCAGTTTGCTGGGATGGAAGAAGCTCAAACATGCTGCGTAACACGAGAATGAACCTCATTGGTTCTCGCTGAAGCTCAAATGTTCTGCGTAACACGAGAATGAACCTCATTGGTTCTTGCTGAAGCTCAAATGTTCTGCGTAACACGAGAATGAACCTCACTGGTTCTCGCTGAAGCTCAAATGTTCTGCGTAACACGAGAATGAACCTCATTGGTTCTTGTAGGAGCTCAAATGTTCTGCGTAACACGAGAACGAACCTCATTGGTTCTCGCTGAAGCTCAAAAGTGCTGCATAACATGAGAATGAACCTCATTGGTTCTTGTGGAAGTTTAAACACTTGCTGCGTAACACGAGAATGAACCTCATTGGTTCTTGCTGAAGCTCAAACGTGCTGCGTAACACGAGAATGAACCTCATTGGTTCTCGCTGAAGCTCAAACATGCTGTGTAACACTTGAGAATGAACCTCATTGGTTCTTGTAGGAGCTCAAATGTGCTGCGTAACACGAGAATGAACCTCATTGGTTCTTGCTGAAGCTCAAACGTGCTGCGTAACACGAGAATGAACCTCATTGGTTCTTGCTGAAGCTCAAACGTGCTGCGTAACACGAGAATGAACCTCATTGGTTCTCGCTGAAGCTCAAACATGCTGTGTAACACTTGAGAATGAACCTCATTGGTTCTTGATGAAGCTCAAACGTGCTGCGTAACACGAGAATGAACCTCATTGGCTCTCGCTGAAGATCAAACGTGCTGCATAACACAAGAATGAACCTCATTGGTTCTCGCTGAAGCTCAAACGTGCTGCGTGACACAAGAATGAATCTCATTGGTTCTTGCTGAAGCTCAAACGTGCTGCGTAACACGAGAATGAACCTCATTGGTTCTCGCTGAAGCTCAAATGCGCTGCGTAACACGAGAACGAACCTCATTGATTCTCGCTGAAGCTCAAAAGTGCTGCATAACATGAGAATGAACTTCATTGGTTCTTGTGGAAGTTTAAACACTTGCTGCATAACACGAGAATGAACCTCATTGGTTCTTGCTGAAGCTCAAACGTGCTGCGTAACACGAGAATGAACCTCATTGGTTCTTGCTGAAGCTCAAACGTGCTGCGTAACACGAGAATGAACCTCATTGGTTCTTGCTGAAGCTCAAACGTGCTGCGTAACACGAGAATGAACCTCATTGGTTCTTGCTGAAGCTCAAACGTGCTGCGTAACACGAGAATGAACCTCATTGGTTCTTGCTGAAGCTCAAACGTGCTGCGTAACACGAGAATGAACCTCATTGGTTCTCGCTGAAGCTCAAAAGTGCTGCGTAACACGAGAATGAACCTCACTGGTTCTCGCTGAAGCTCAAAAGTGCTGCGTAACACGAGAATGAACCTCACTGGTTCTCGCTGAAGCTCAAAAGTGCTGCGTAACACGAGAATGAACCTCACTGGTTCTCGCTGAAGCTCAAAAGTGCTGTGTAACACGAGAATGAACCTCATTGGTTCTTGCTGGAGCTCAAACGTGCTGCGTAACACAAGAATGAACCTCATTGGTTCTCGCTGAAGCTCAAACGTGCTGCATAACGCGAGAATGAACCTCATTGGTTCTCGCTGAAGCTCAAACGTGCTGTGTAACACGAGAATGAACCTCATTGGTTCTCGCTGAAGCTCAAACGTGCTGTGTAACACAAGAATGAACCTCATTGGTTCTTGCTGGAGCTCAAACGTGCTGCGTAACACAAGAATGAACCTCATTGGTTCTCGCTGAAGCTCAAAAGTGCTGCATAACATGAGAATGAACCTCATTGGTTCTTGTGGAAGTTTAAACACTTGCTGCATAACACGAGAATGAACCTCATTGGTTCTTGCTGAAGCTCAAACGTGCTGCGTAACACGAGAATGAACCTCATTGGTTCTTGTGGAAGTTTAAACACTTGCTGCATAACACGAGAATGAACCTCATTGGTTCTTGCTGAAGCTCAAACGTGCTGCGTAACACGAGAATGAACCTCATTGGTTCTTGCTGAAGCTCAAAAGTGCTGCGTAACACGGAAATTAACCTCATTGGTTCTTGCTGAAGCTCAAACGTGCTGCGTAACACGAGAATGAACCTCATTGGTTCTCGCTGAAGCTCAAAAGTGCTGCATAACATGAGAATGAACTTCATTGGTTCTTGTGGAAGTTTAAACACTTGCTGCATAACACGAGAATGAACCTCATTGGTTCTTGCTGAAGCTCAAACGTGCTGCGTAACACGAGAATGAACCTCACTGGTTCTCGCTGAAGCTCAAAAGTGCTGCATAACATGAGAATGAACTTCATTGGTTCTTGTGGAAGTTTAAACACTTGCTGCATAACACGAGAATGAACCTCATTGGTTCTTGCTGAAGCTCAAACGTGCTGCGTAACACGAGAATGAACCTCATTGGTTCTTGCTGAAGCTCAAACGTGCTGCGTAACACGAGAATGAACCTCATTGGTTCTTGCAGAAGCTCAAACGTGCTGCGTAACACGAGAATGAACCTCATTGGTTCTTGCTGAAGCTCAAACGTGCTGCATAACACGAGAATGAACCTCATTGGTTCTTGCTGAAGCTCAAACGTGCTGCGTAACACGAGAATGAACCTCATTGGTTCTTGCTGAAGCTCAAACGTGCTGCGTAACACGAGAATGAACCTCATTGGTTCTTGCTGAAGCTCAAACGTGCTGCGTAACACGAGAATGAACCTCACTGGTTCTCGCTGAAGCTCAAAAGTGCTGCGTAACACGAGAATGAACCTCACTGGTTCTCGCTGAAGCTCAAAAGTGCTGTGTAACACGAGAATGAACCTCATTGGTTCTTGCTGGAGCTCAAACGTGCTGCGTAACACAAGAATGAACCTCATTGGTTCTCGCTGAAGCTCAAACGTGCTGCATAACGCGAGAATGAACCTCATTGGTTCTCGCTGAAGCTCAAACGTGCTGTGTAACACGAGAATGAACCTCATTGGTTCTCGCTGAAGCTCAAACGTGCTGTGTAACACAAGAATGAACCTCATTGGTTCTTGCTGGAGCTCAAACGTGCTGCGTAACACAAGAATGAACCTCATTGGTTCTCGCTGAAGCTCAAAAGTGCTGCATAACATGAGAAATAACCTCATTGGTTCTCGCTGAAGCTCAAACGTGCTGTGTAACACGAGAATGAACCTCATTGGTTCTTGCTGAAGCTCAAACGTGCTGCGTAACACAAGAATGAACCTCATTGGTTCTCGCTGAAGCTCAAAAGTGCTGCATAACATGAGAATGAACCTCATTGGTTCTTGTGGAAGTTTAAACACTTGCTGCATAACACGAGAATGAACCTCATTGGTTCTTGCTGAAGCTCAAACGTGCTGCGTAACACGAGAATGAACCTCATTGGTTCTTGTGGAAGTTTAAACACTTGCTGCATAACACGAGAATGAACCTCATTGGTTCTTGCTGAAGCTCAAACGTGCTGCGTAACACGAGAATGAACCTCATTGGTTCTTGCTGAAGCTCAAAAGTGCTGCGTAACACGGAAATTAACCTCATTGGTTCTTGCTGAAGCTCAAACGTGCTGCGTAACACGAGAATGAACCTCATTGGTTCTTGCTGAAGCTCAAACGTGCTGCGTGACACGAGAATGAATCTCATTGGTTCTTGCTGAAGCTCAAACGTGCTGCGTAACACGAGAATGAACCTCATTGGTTCTCGCTGAAGCTCAAAAGTGCTGCATAACATGAGAATGAACTTCATTGGTTCTTGTGGAAGTTTAAACACTTGCTGCATAACACGAGAATGAACCTCATTGGTTCTTGCTGAAGCTCAAACGTGCTGCGTAACACGAGAACGAACCTCATTGGTTCTTGTGGAAGTTTAAACACTTGCTGCATAACACGAGAATGAACCTCATTGGTTCTTGCTGAAGCTCAAACGTGCTGCGTAACACGAGAATGAACCTCATTGGTTCTTGCAGAAGCTCAAACGTGCTGCGTAACACGAGAATGAACCTCATTGGTTCTTGCAGAAGCTCAAACGTGCTGCGTAACACGAGAATGAACCTCATTGGTTCTCACTGAAGCTCAAAAGTGCTGCATAACATGAGAATGAACTTCATTGGTTCTTGTGGAAGTTTAAACACTTGCTGCATAACACGAGAATGAACCTCATTGGTTCTTGCTGAAGCTCAAACGTGCTGCGTAACACGAGAATGAACCTCATTGGTTCTTGCTGAAGCTCAAACGTGCTGCGTAACACGAGAATGAACCTCACTGGTTCTCGCTGAAGCTCAAAAGTGCTGCGTAACACGAGAATGAACCTCATTGGTTCTCGCTGAAGCTCAAACGTGCTGTGTAACACGAGAATGAACCTCATTGGTTCTTGCTGGAGCTCAAACGTGCTGCGTAACACAAGAATGAACCTCATTGGTTCTCGCTGAAGCTCAAAAGTGCTGCATAACATGAGAAATAACCTCATTGGTTCTCGCTGAAGCTCAAACGTGCTGTGTAACACGAGAATGAACCTCATTGGTTCTTGCTGAAGCTCAAACGTGCTGCGTAACACAAGAATGAACCTCATTGGTTCTCGCTGAAGCTCAAAAGTGCTGCATAACATGAGAATGAACCTCATTGGTTCTTGTGGAAGTTTAAACACTTGCTGCATAACACGAGAATGAACCTCATTGGTTCTTGTAGGAGCTCAATTGTGCTGCATAACACGAGAATGAACCTCATTGGTTCTCGCTGAAGCTCAAACGTGCTGTGTAACACGAGAATGAACCTCATTGGTTCTCGCTGAAGCTCAAACGTGCTGTGTAACACGAGAATGAACCTCACTGGTTCTCGTGAAAAGCTCAAACGTGCTGTGTAACACGAGAATGAACCTCATTGCTTCTTGATGAAGCTCAAATGTGCTGCGTTTTCAAAACATTATTTGTACACTGTTCATGGAACTTTGTAGAACATGGAATGTTCCATTAATTTTCAAATAACAAAGAAAACAACATTTTTTGAAACATTTAAAAAACTGGATTCAGAGAACATTCAGAAATAACATTTTCATAACATTGGCAAAATGTTCTTAGAACATACTTTTGTTAGCTGGGAGTTAAGGAAATAACATGACTTGAATCCAGTTTAACAGAGATTAATCATATTGTTGTCGATCACCTCGACTCTCTCCTCACGCAGGTGTGTCTGCTGGGCCAGCTGCTCGCGGGTGTTGATGTCGGGATACTGGTTCTGCCGGAACAGATCCTCCAGAGCGTCCAGCTGTTCTTCTGTGAAGATGGTCCGGTGGCGGCGAACTCTCCTCTGAACATGAGCGAAGCTTTCTCTGCCATGAGCGTCTGCAGCAGAGCACGTCTCTGGAAACATCCTCGAACCCCAAACTACACAACAAACATCACCACCATCCATCATTAACAGTCAGATGAATCTCAGCAAACATATTGAGAACATGTCTGGTCATATTCCACCCCGAAACCAAAGCAGTAGATCATTATTTTCAACAGAATCAAGCAAATATACACATGAGTATAAAAGTAAAACATTAAAATAAAAAGGTAACACTTTATTTTACAGTTTCCTTGTTACATTACTCCAGTAAAAACAGTAAATTAAGCATTACATGCAACTAACTCTAAACCAACCCTGATTATGCAGTGAGTACATGCTGTTAATTTATTACTTAGTATTTAAATGTATAGTTACACTGTAACAAGGACAGCATAAAATTTAAGTATAACCAAAAAAAAGTTACTTGAAATAAAATAAATGTTAACTGTTAACAAAAAACATTTTAACAAAAAATGTAACAAAATTTCTTTAACAAAAAAACACAACAAAATGACTAAAACTTGAAGTAAAATGAAAACAGAAAATATAAAAACAATAATTTAAAATATTAATAAAAACTATATTAATATCTCAATGACACTAAAATAACACTGAATTACACTACACAATTTTTATACAAATGAAAAAAAATCTTGTAATTTGAAAAATCATAGTAAAAATCATAATAAAAATATCTTTCATTACATTATCAAGTGTTGTCATGGTTTTGTTTATTTCCTTCATGTATATTTATATGAAAATGTTTTTACACTATTTCCTTTGCTGCATCACAGTGAAAACAGAGAATTGCAAGCAAAAGAAAACAATGCAAAACATTTTTACTGAGACATTTTTGAGAAACACACGAGATCACTGTGTTTTTCCTCAAAGATCAGATATCTTCAGCAAGACGTCCAGGAAGAAACCCATGAGGTAATAATCAGATGTCATATTAATACAGGAAAGAGAGCAGGTCTTACTGGCGGCCGTGTGCAGAATCTCTCCACAGTGTGAACAGAAGCAGCAGTGCGATCGAGGGTCCGTCTGATTCATCGATTCATTGTGATTCACTGCAGATTCCGGGGCCGGTTTCTCCTCACAGGCTCCTGGAGCCGAAGAACGAGGGTTTTCCAAGCTCCTGTCTCCGTTCTCAAAGCCAGCGCTCAGAATGCTGTCGATGGTGAATGCCAAGCGCTTCTTACTCCCGTCCATGGTTCGTCGTCACATTTGGACCTGGTGCTGAGCCAAAATGCCATTGGCTTTAGAGGAGAACACATTCATATAGAGCCGGATCGCTCTCCTCTCTGTGTCAAACCCCCATTTACCAAATAGATTAAAAGGAAGGAGACAAAACATAATCCCTCTATACAGCCGAAGGGAAAAAAAAATTATAAAGTGGCTGAAAAATCCCACCTAATCTGGGCAGTTTTGTGAAGGTGTTAGTGAGCACAGGAGATTCAGGTAATCTGGCTTTAGCTGACAAGAAATCAGATTTCACTGTATCAAATGAGACGTACAGAGAGCCAGAAATCCTCATTGTTGTGCTAAAAGATAAATGTGCTTTGATTCCGCCGGGATGTGGACGGAGAGCACGCGGGTCTCCAAGAGGATCAGCTCCGGCTCTTGCATTTGCATGAGATTTACTTCATGTCACACCTGTTTAACCCTCGGAGATCCAAGCATTCATACTGATCGTGCCTTTCTTTCTTTTTTACTGCTTACAAGTGTTTTTGGGAACCAGGTTTTGCTTTATGGCGAATCTTGGAAAAACACCAGCACTAATGCTTCATAAAAACAATATTACTGCAAAAAATAATATATTTTTGACTTGTTTTCCAGCACAAATATCTAAACATTCTTAAATCAAGATACATTTACTGGAGAAGAGAAATGACTGAAGATATAAAGACTTGTTTAATGAAAAATGCATCAAAATAAAGTGAGTTCATGCTTAAAACAAGAACATAATTTTGATGCATTAATATCTTCAGTCATTTTGGTTCTCCAGTAAATGTATCTTGATTTAAGAATGTTTAGATATTTTGTACTGAAGAAGAACATCATTTTTTAGTTTATTAACTGTTGCTGTGATGCAGTATGGTTTTATATTCATAATTTAAGATGCTAAAAGTCTTAATTTCGAACGTGTGAACAGCAGAAACACTTGAGCGATGTCTCGACTCTCGTCTTATCACCGAAACACAGTCATTCAATGTCTCTTTTCTGACAAAAAGCCATATTGTACATGTTCTATTCATTCTCAACAAATCCTTTGTAATCATACAAGTCCGTATACATGGTTTTCATCAAGGAATTAATGGATTTTCAAAATCTGTCTTAAGCCACACCGATAAGGAGGATCAAAACTAGATACAAATAAACAGCGTCTGTCTGGCTTACTGATATTCATTTGCTTCACATTGTTGAGATTATGGTTTTCAGTGTCATGTTGATTGGGGCAGATATGCTTTTCTGCCTCTCAGAAATGATGCATTTATAGTTCCATGAGATGTTATTAATTCCAATGTACTGTTTTTCTGCATCTCAGAGTCTGCTTTACAGTTGTGGATGAATATTAAGGCTAAAAAATGTATTGATTAGATCTTGAAATGCTCAGATGCTTGTGCACAAGTCAACTTCTGTTAACCAGAACATTTCTACTTTTAACCCCTTACACGCTAAAAAATCTTGGGTTATTTTTTTCTACCCAAATCCTGGGTTGAGCCTTTGGGGTCATTTTCTGGGTTATTTTCCAGTGTTTGGACAGTTTTTGTGTTACCCAGATCCTGGGTCAGACGTAACAACCCAGTGTTTGGGTAGTTTTTCCTGGGTCAGACGTAACAACCCGGTGTTTGGGTAGTTTTTGCATTACCCAGATCCTGGGTCAGACGTAACAACCCGGTGTTTGGGTAGTTTTTGCGTTACCCAGATCCTGGGTCAGACGTAACAACCCGGTGTTTGGGTAGTTTTTGCATTACCCAGATCCAGGGTCAGACGTCACAACCCGGTGTTTGGGTAGTTTTTGCATTACCCAGATCCTGGGTCAGACGTAACAACCCGGTGTTTGGGTAGTTTTTGCATTACCCAGATCCTGGGTCAGACGTAACAACCCGGTGTTTGGGTAGTTTTTGCGTTACCCAGATCCTGGGTCAGACGTAACAACCCGGTGTTTGGGTAGTTTTTGCGTTACCCAGATCCAGGGTCAGACGTAACAACCCAGTGTTTGGGCAGTTTTTGCGTTACCCAGATCCTGGGTCAGACGTAACAACCCAGTGTTTGGGTAGTTTTTGCATTACCCAGATCCTGGGTCAGACGTAACAACCCGGTGTTTGGGTAGTTTTTGCGTTACCCAGATCCAGGGTCAGACGTAACAACCCAGTGTTTGGGTAGTTTTTGCGTTACCCAGATCCTGGGTCAGACGTAACAACCCAGTGTTTGGGTAGTTTTTGCATTACCCAGATCCTGGGTCAGACGTAACAACCCGGTGTTTGGGTAGTTTTTGCGTTACCCAGATCCAGGGTCAGACGTAACAACCCAGTGTTTGGGTAGTTTTTGCGTTACCCAGATCCTGGGTCAGACGTAACAACCCAGTGTTTGGGTAGTTTTTGCATTACCCAGATCCTGGGTCAGACGCAACAACCCAGTGTTTGGGTAGTTTTTGCGTTACCCAGATCCTGGGTCAGACGTAACAACCCAGTGTTTGGGCAGTTTTTGCGTTACCCAGATCCTGGGTCAGACGTAACAACCCAGTGTTTGGGTAGTTTTTGCGTTACCCAGATCCTGGGTCAGACGTAACAACCCAGTGTTTGGGTAGTTTTTGCGTTACCCAGATCCTGGGTCAGACGTAACAACCCAGTGTTCTTATGATGTAGCGAGTACATCAGGTGTTATGGGAAGTGTTCCCGGTTCCAGCTGACCTAATCTATGCAGCCTAACAATTTACATAATTTGAATTATATAAGTAGATAATGGTTTACGTGTATGCAAGTTTAAACAGATCTGTTTTTAGTTTAGATTTAAACAGACAGAGTGTGTCTGCTTCCCGAACAGAAGTTTTAGGTTTAGGTGCTAAATAGGAAAAGGATCAACCGCCCGCAGTTGATTTTGATATTCTAGGTATTATCAACTGTCCAGAATTCTGAGATCGCAATAGACCTGAAGGACTATAATGCATTAAGAGCTCGCTCAGGTACTGGGGAGATAAACCATTTAGTGCTTTGTAAGTGATTAGCAATATTTTAAAATTTATATGATGTTTAATAGGGAGCCAATGCAGTGTTGACAGAACTGGGCTAATATGGTCATACGTCCTAGTTCTAGTAAGAACTATAGTTGCTGCATTTTGGACCAGCTGTAGTTTGTTTACCAGGCGAGCGGAACAACCGCGTTACAGTAATCATGTCACGTGTATGTTCTGTTTACTTCAGTTCTGTCATGTCTGCACCTGTCCTCGTTAGTCCCTGATTAGTTAATCTTCCTCCACCTGTTCCTGTTTAGTTCCCTCATTTACCCTTGTATTTATACTGCCCATTCTGTTCAGTCATTGTTGGTGTAACTTATGTGTATATCGACGATTCCCTGTGACAATATTAGATCTAAAGTATGATTACGACAATGAGTGGGTCCTGACACGTGTTGTCTAACACCAATAGAGTTTAGAATGTCTGTAAATGCCAATCCCAATGAGTCCCGTTGAATCTACGTGGATATTAAAATCACCAACAACAAGGACTTTATCTGCAGCTAGTACTAACTCCGATAGAAAATTCTTTGATAAAGTATGTATGGTGCCCTGGTGGCCTGTATACAGTAGCTGTCATGTGCCATGGTGGATAAACACTCACGAAGAGGGGGAATGCAGAAAGGAAGACTTTAATAATACTCCAGGAAACAAGGATAACACCATCAAACACAAACGTAAAATACAGACGTAATACACTGATGAGAACCAACAAAGACTGAGGAAGAACACAGGGAATATATACAGGGCAAACAGAGGGGCAAACAAGGCTAATTAATAAAACACAGCTGGGACTAATGAACACAAATGAGGGTAACTATGGGAACAAACTAGTGGCGGGAAAAAAAAAAACTTGTGACACATAAAACATAAACAGAACCCTGACAGTAGCTAGCACAAATGTCAACTTACATAACATTACATAAAGCACCATTGCTTCGAAGGAATTATATTTGAAAGACTTTTGAGTAATACTGTAAATATTACTATAAATTACAGCAACACCTCCCCCTTTGCCTTTCTGACGAGGATTGTGTCGATAATCGTAACCTTGAGGGCTAGACTCATTTAAAGTAATGTAATCATCTGGTTAGGGTTAGGGTTAAGTTTCTGTCAAACACAGCACATCTAGATTATTGTCTGTGATAATATCATTTACAATAAGTGCTTTTGAAGAAAGGTATCTAATATTCAGCAACCCAAGCTTCATCATTTGTTTATTAGTATTATCTCTGTCTTTTATTTGTTGAACATCAATTAAATTTTTACCCTTAAATGGGTTTGGAAGTTTTTTGTATTACCAATTTTGGGGTACAGACACAGTCTTTGTGTGATGATATCTAGGTGAAAGAGTTTCTATGTGTTGGGAATTATCTGACTTCTGTGATTTGAGACAGCTAGCAGACGGTCGGTTTAGCCAGTCTGTCAGCTACTTCCTGACCTGGGCCCCAGTTTGTCATGTTTCAGCTCTAAGACTACTGTGTAAAGACATATTACTAGAGAGAAGAGCAGCACCATCCCAGGAGGGATGAATACCATCTCTTTTCAACAGGTCAGGTCTGCCCCAAAAACTTTTCCAATTGTCTATGAAACCTATATTATTCTGCGGACACCACTTAGACAGCCAGCCATTGAGTGATGATAATCTGCTAACTATCTCATCAGTCCGACGAACAGGAAGAGGGCCAGAGCAAATTACTGTTTCTGACATTGTACTTGCGAGTTCACACACCTCTTTAATGTTAATTTTAGTGATCTCCGACTGGCGAAGTCTAACATCATTTGTGCCGACCTGAATAATAATCTTAGAGTATTTATAATTAGCATTAGCCAGCACTTTTAAATTTGCTTTATGTCAGGCGCTCTGGCTCCCGGCAAACATGTGACTATGGTGGCTGGTGACTTTTTGCGTCCTCTTCAGGAGAGAGCAGTGCAGCTCCATCAAATCAAAATGTCTTTGGTAAAATACAGGTTTGTGTACATTTTATTTGATCTAAAAATTCGTTATTGTTCTGTATATCATTTAATTTCATGCAAAGCAACATACAGGGGCGCAATGTGAGTCACCTAAACGAGTGTCGCTGTTACATGTGCCCTGGGTCTGTGTTCATCAACATGGTTATATGGACTCCATTTCCCACAATTCCCCATCTAGGAACTAATCACACTCTCACACCTGTTTCCCATCAGTGACACTTTATAAGCTGCACTCTAACACATACACATAGCTGAGTATTGTTTAGTCGTATGTTATCCTGTTTTCCTTGTTCTGCTTTGCCTTGTCTTGCCTGTGTTTTTGACCCTGGACTGATTTCTTGTTTATGATCGTTTGCTGCCTGCCTTGACCATTGCCTGTGTATTGGATTACTCTTTTGCCTTGCCTTCTTGTTACTGTTTGCCGGTTGTTTTGACCTACTGCCTGTACGACTACACTCTTATGAATAAAGCTTGCACGTGGATCTCCAACTCCGTTGCCCCGCTCCCTACATTACAGAATACTCAGCCCTACCAAGATCCAGTGACTTTTATGAGCGTTTCCAGTCTAACCATGGATCCAGTCACCCAGCTACTATGCTTTTGGCAAAGAGACTTATCCACTGAGAAATATGTTCACCAATTCTGTGAGTTATCGTTTCAAGTTCCATTTGACTACGTGGCTTTGAAAGACATTTTCCGTTTTGGTCTAAATGAGTCCATAAAATCCTGGTTTCCTTAAGGGAAGTTCAATTGCAGTCTAAGAGACTTTATGGATTATGCCTTAATTTTGTGTGGGTCATCATTCACTGTGGGTGAAGAAGAGAACTTTAAGAATCCAAAGATTTTTTTGGGGGGGGGGGGGGGGTTGGCTTGTACCGTTGCAAAGTTCTATGCCTTCCAGTCTGATTATCGCGACCCCAATACTCTCTGCACTTCCAAGCCTAGTAATTCCCTCAACAGAGCCTGTTCATGTGATGGCTGCATCGGAGTCCGTTCCTGTATTTGCAGCCATTTCAGAGCCTCGTCATGTCTCAGCAGAGTCTTGTCACATCTCAGCAGATCTTCCAGAGCCTCGTCACGTCTCAGTAGATCTTCCAGAGCCTCGTCACGTCTCAACAGATCTGCTCCAGTCCATGAATCTGCTCCTGAGCTTGCTTCAATCTATGAGTCCATTCCTGAGTCCACCTTTGTCCATGAGTCCAGTCCAGAGTTTGTCCCAGACCTAGAATCCAGCCTTGTGGTCGTCCCTGAGTTTCCTGTCCGTCTTGACACAACCACGGAGGTCGTCCCTGAATTTCCTGTCCGTCTTGACACGACCACAGAGTTTCCCTTTTGTCCCGACGCAACCGCAGAGGTTGTTCCTGAACTGTCTGCCCGCCGCAACATGACCAGAGAAGACGTTTCAATCAGAGCCCTGGAGGGCTTTTCTGAGCTCCCTGGCTGTACTGTCATGGCCCTAGTGGCCAATGCTAACCTCTGTGCTTCATGTTTCAGTTTCTCCTGTTTCTCAGTCTCTCCATGTTGGTTCCCAGTGTTACCTGATCTGCTGTTGTGGTCGTCTGCTCCGCCGTGGGGGTCTTCAAGTCTGTCTGCCTGGCCATCTGTCCAGCCTTCTTCGCCCTGGTCATCTGCCCTGCTTCAGTTTCCAGGCTGTCTTCCTCTCCACGGACCTGGCCCTCCATCCTGCCCCCTGTTCCGCCTCCGCTCCACCTCCCTCCTGGACTGTTTAGGAGTGTCTGGAAGCCACTCCTTTGAGGGGGGGCTCAATCAGTCCAGGGTCAAAAAACACAGGCTAGGCAAGGCAAAGCAGAACAAGGAAACCAGGAAAACAGGATAATATACAACTAAACAATACTCAGCCATGTGTGTGTGTTAGAGTGCAGCTTATAAAGTGTCACTGATGGCAAACAGGTGTGTTGATTAGTTCCTAGATGGGGAATTGTGGGAAATGGAGTCCATATAACCAACTTGATGAACACAGATCGAGGGCACATGTAACAGTCGCATCTTTGAATATGATTGAAAATAAAGGAATTATCATGCAAACCAGTGGTCATGTGGAGTATTTAAGAAAAGTTTAGAGGATTTAAGTTAATCCATAAAAATGTATGAAGTAATTTAAAAAATAAGCTATTATTATAGTAAAAATCAACCCATTATGCTGGGTTAAATAACCAAATTTGCTGAGTAAAATGAACTTAACGTCTTTTGTCCTATATTTACCCTGCCCTTGGGTTGAAAACAAACCAAATTGGGTTGTTTTTAACCCAGTGTTTTTTAAAGTAAAGGAAAAATGTTGTGAAGAGAAACATTATCTCATGTTTCTCTTTGATGTTATGGTAGATGAATGAGCAGAGCTGGACAAAGAAGCTCAAATGTACAATAAATGATTCTCCAACTTCCAATTGTGTTATTATTTCACATTTATTTTTACGAACCATCCAAACAAAAGACAAAATGTAGCTGGCAAATATATTTAACATTCATCTGAGCTTAAAATGACAAATACGTGAAGCAGCAGTTCGCGCCAAGACATTTAATGTTGCAAGAACATTTTCACCAGTGATATTTTAGAGAACAGGTTCTTTAGCACCACTAAATATCTGACTGAACCTAGTCAAAGGGTGAGGGAATTTATTTCCACATTCATACTGAGATATCTACAGAAATAAAGCATCTTTTAATGTTTTAGGGGTCCAATGCAAAAAAAACCCCTCAGGGTCAAAGATCTTGAGCGAACACCAACGTGTTCATTCGTCTTTGAACTCTGCGTCGAACATGATCTGCTGGATCTGCATTTTGACCGCAGCTCTTTTCTGCGGCGTCAGTCTTTTGAGGGCAGGGACGTAGCTCAAGAGAAACAACTCGTCCTCGTCAAACGCTCGCTCGGCTTTCTCGCAGCTCTTCAGCGGCTCTTTCTCCGCCGTCTGGCCGCTGAGGTCGCTGGGTGAGGCCGACGGCGTCAGCAGCGCAGGAGCTGCGTTCGTCACGACGGCCGGCTGCAGCGAAGCTGAACCGGACGCCTGCGACACCTTCAGTCCTGGAGGCAGACTGGTGACGACCGCCAGCTGTTTGACGGGGGCGAGCTGAGCGACGTAAGACAACGGCAGCTGCGACAAGGGAGCCGCGATCGCCGGCTTGATCTGATGCTTCGGCTCCGCCGCGTTCAGAGGAATCTTGCCGCCGGACTTTGCTTTCTTTTCAAGGCTGGACTTTGAATCGCCACCGCTGGACTCGTCGAGCGACTCCTCGGGCGAGTCGTGAGCGCTTCCGTCCGCGTCGTCCAGCTCCTCCGGAGCCTCTGATTCACTGGGACGCTTCCTCTTTCTGATATGAGCGTCCAGAAACGAGAGGCTTTCTCTGTGCGGCCAGAAATGCAAGCGCCGGCCGCCTTCTTCCTTCTTCAGCTTGCACAGTCTCCTCTCTCGGATGTATCTGTCCCTGATGGTCTTCCATCTTCTCTTGCATTCCACCACTGCAGCGGAAACACATCAGTGTCAGTCAGTGTTAAACTCTCTGATCAGACGCTTCATGAATCAGGTGTGAGATTCGACTATCGGCTTCTGTTCAGAAACATGCACATAATCACCGTTTTAAACATGCATCAAAAAATGCATGAACGCTTTACGTGAAAAACACTTTCTCTTGTCAAAAACACGATCTACTGCTGGAAAAACAGTATTTTTTACTTTAAGCGTTTTCTCCTCCATAGAAAGCTTTTAAAACGGCTTAATGCATTAAAGACAGTGATATTAAAAGATCAAATTCAGTTATTCACGATGCATATTATACACAGGCAGATACAGATGAGAATATGAATGAAACATGATGAATTGCACATTAAAGTACATTTTCTTCTCTATTGTGCCGTATATCTGAGTGAAACGCTTCTCAAACAAGAACAAATGTAGGGCGGGGCTTGATTTTGTCCATCAGGAATTGATTGGATTGTTGTCGGATAAATCATTTATAATAAATATTGCAAAAATAAGAATGGCCAGTTTTGATTTCATGGTTACTTTAAGTATTTTGCCATATAAAAGCATTATAAAGTAAACGTGCATCACTTAATGTGCATCATCTGTATCAGTCAGTGTATAATATGAAAATCATAATCAGAAAGAGCTTTATTGCTGAGTGTATTTGCACACACAAGGGATTTTTCTCAGTAAATGAAGCTTCCAGTGATACAAGACACATCATAATAAAATTAAAGAATAGAAATATGAAAAGCATAAAGACACAGAAGTCATATTTACAGCTATGTAAGCTCAACAAGGTGCCTATATTAATATCTCTGTTTTAGTACAATAATAAGTCGTTTATATTTCATACAGTATCATAAAGCTTCACTCATCCAGTGAATCAGATCGATGTGCGCGAGACTTTGTGCCTCAAAGTTCTTCAAACAAACAGAAAGTCGCGCGTTTAAAAACATCTAGACGGAGCAACAGAATGAAAGCAGTTATAAAAAGTTGAAATATAATAAAACTACACATATGGAACTCAAGAACGCGCATTAAATGATTCCCTGTTGACTCCATTATATAGTCCATCATTTATACCGCTAGCGACGCGTCAAATCAGAACGCGCCTTTTGATTTCTGTTGATCATAATAACGCAGTTTGATTCAAACGGACGCGTTCTAGTTTGTTGAGTCTCCAGCAGTGTACATGGTGTGTAACATCATCAAGATCAACACAACAGAAACACTTTTCAAAGTCAAACGCTTGACGAGCGCGCGGCCAAACGCGCGCGTAATGTTGACGCACTGACCGGAGAGACCGACGGACGCGGCGACCTCCCTCCACGCGTTCACCCTCCGCTCTGAACTGCGATAATCGTGCAGCGACACGTTGTAGAGCACCGGGTAAGCGTAGACGGTTTGGATCAGTTTCTCACTCACGGCCATTGAGTTTATTGGGTTTGCTCGATCTGAACGCGCTCCCGGAATTGCACAGTCGCGTCAAAAGTGCGCGACACGCGCCTCTATAGCGCAAGCGGGACGTCATGGCGGGAGTTTGGACCAATGAGATTTGACTGTGGGCGGGTCTATCCGGAGCGTCGCGTCACAAATAGAAACACAAGCGTCAGTCAAAAGGTCTTGATGTTGACGAGCAAAATATGGCATAATAATATTCAGCTCGTGTATTTTCTTACTGTACTCCCAGTTTCACAAGACTTAAGTCAGTTTTAAAGTGTCGTTTCTGTAGTAACTGACTGAATTATTCAACACAAAATAGATTGTTTTGTGTTCCATTTGCTGAACTATTTTATGTTACAGCTGACAGGAAAAATATCTCAAAGAAAAGTAGGAAATAAAATTGATAATTGTCCCTCAGACTCATATGTTATTATCAAGTCTAGCGTTTCTAAAAGGATAATTAGTGCACTTATTCCCTTGATCCAACATGACAGTATGTGAGGATGATGTTTATCTTCTGCTCGAGTTCAGAATCAGTTCGACTCTGTTTCTGTCATGACTTTTTTATGATCACGAATCAAAATGATCAAATCAGATCTGGACCTCTTTCACTTTTAATCCGCTTCCAAACGGTGATCTACCAATCGCTTGAGGTGCGTGAGTCGCGCGTCTCTGACGCGCCTGTGCGATTCCGGAAATACGATCTAAAGAACGCGTCTCAGCAGCGACTCAATAAACTCAATGGCTGAGAACGAGAAACTGATCCAAACCGTCTACGCTTACCCGGTGCTTTATAACGTGTCGCTGCACGATTATCGGCGTTCAGAACGGAGGGTGAACGCGTGGAGAGAGGTCGCCGCGTCCATCGGTCTCTCCGGTCAGTGCGTCAGCATTACGCGCGCGCGGTCTGTACATCATAGTGATCAACATTTATACTGTACAATTCTTCGTACACGTAGTTATTGCGAAAAATATTATTCACAAGAAGTAAGACGCTTAGTAGCTTAAATATTAGGCTCTAGTGTTCTGTAATGTTTTATTTGGGCATAATTTTATTTAGCCTATTGGTTTATTTTAATAGGGACAGTACAATAAAACACAATTCCAGCCAAAAAGCTGAAAACTCCATTGTGCATAGAGAATAAACCTATAGAATATGCTGCTTTACATCTTAGGTCTCTACTCTAAAAAATGCTGGGTTAAAAACAACCCAAGTTGGGTTGAAAATGGACAAATTTTGCGATTGGGTTGTTTTGCCCAACCTGCTGGGTAGTTTATTTAACTCAACTATTGTTTAAAGATTACTGTATTTCTCACTTAAAATGAACCCAAAATATGTCGGAAATGAACATTTATTAATGTTTAATATGTGAACATTTATGAATAAATGAATGAATAATAATGAAACAAACATTTATTAAATTGCTTATTATCACCTCTGGATTATTATTGTTGCCTCTAGTAATTATGTGTCTGATTTTTAATATCCAACATATTTTGGGTTCATTTTAAGCCAGACATATAGACATTTTTAAACAATAGCTGAGTGAGATAAAACTGTTTGGTCAACATTTAACCCAACCTCTGGGTCAAAACAACCCAAACGCTGGGTTTGTCCATTTTTAAACCAACCCTGCTTACCATTAGTTAATAACACTAATATAATAAACATGATGTATGTATTTGGTTTAATATATACATGCATATATATACATTTTTCAAAGAGAAAAAAAAACTTGCACACACACACGACACAAAACACATGTTGAGGATTGTTTTCCCTTGATTAAAAGCTGATTTCAGTGTAGTTATTTGTTATTATTAAGAATAAATTGTTGAAATTGTTCTTCCATGCAGTGGTGGAATGCAAGCTGAAGAAGGAAGAAGGCGGCCGGCGCTTGCATTACTGGCCACACAGAGAAAGCCTCTCGTTTCTGGACGCTCATATCAGAAAGAGGAAGCGTCCCAGTGAATCAGAGGCTCTGGAGGAGCACATACACATGAAAACAGACACACCGGCCTCACCCAGCGACATCAGCGGCCAGACGGCGGAGAAAGAGCCGCTGAAGAGCTGCGAGAAAGCCGAGCGAGCGTTTGACGAGGACGAGTTGTTTCTCTTGAGTTACGTCCCTGCCCTCAAAAGACTGACGCCGCAGAAAAGAGCTGCGGTCAAAATGCAGATCCAGCAGATCATGTTCGACGCAGAGTTCAAAGATGAACAGTGATGGAGTGCAATGTTTACTAAATATTAAGTGTGTTTTATAATAAATGCATGTTTCATAATTACATTATATAAAAGATGCTGTATTTCTGTATAAATTATTTAATTGCAACAACTTACAAAGTAAGAGTTTTATATGTGTTGCTATAAAAAATCTGTTTTGTGTGTGTAAAATGACACTTTTGCATCATTAAAGTTGCAGTCCGTAAGTTTTGCCTCTTTGTCGCCATCTCTGTTTGAAATCTGCAATTGCAGTTATTTGCAGAATTATCATCTTTGTGGGTTGTGCTTCGGCACGGCTCTTCAGCGCGGATGAATCTAATGTCTGCTGTCAGTCATCACATCGGTGTGGATACTGTAGAATCACAGACTGTAGTCTTGGAGGTATGACCAAAATAAGAATTTTCACCGGAAAATGTCATCAGAACAAGTACGTAATAAATCTGCCACTTTTGTTCTGACCAACGGAGAAAAAAAGCTTTACAATAACTTGCGCTACCAATGGTGATTAAATCTAACAATCGCTTTGTCACAACCTGGTTGTAAGTACACGCATGAAGAAGAAGATGAAGGGTAGAACAGTCTTTAATAAATCCACAGGAAAGTAAATCCACAAACTGGCAAACATGAAACACAACCATACTGACGATACCGGACAAAGGTGAACTTAAAACACATGACTTATATACACAGACAAACAAGATGGATAACAATACACAGCTGACAGTGATGATGATAGTGATCAGTAAATATGGTGACAGACTAGAGGCAGGAAATGGTGCAAAACCGAAGTCCAAACGGTGAACTGGTGACACGCTTAGCTCAGATCATATCAAACCGTGCAAATTATTATTATTGTTATACTTTGTTGACAACATCAGCATTGTGTGACTATGTGTATTTAGTGTGTAGTGTTAACTGTAGATAATAGTTTCTGTACAGTCTAATCTCTAATGTTAATCTGTCATACCATACAATCCGCCATCGAAATGAATAAGTTTAATTCAACCTGGTCTCATTAGAAAAACGTACTAGTGGGCACGTTTTCGCGAGTCCCAAAATACGTACCAATACGTACGTATCGCTGCAGTTTCGATGTGAAATGTCCACTGAGTGGCGCTAAAAGCGTGTTCATTATTTTTTTGGCCGGAACAGATAAACGTGAATATGGTACGTTAGGTTTTTTTTTTTTAATATATATATATATATATATATATATACCAATCACTGCAGTTCTGATTTGACATTTGCGCTCCATTGCGTTTTAAAATAACGTACCACCAAACACTACACCTAAACCTACCCGACAGCGTTCACAAAAGCAAACGTGACTTAAATAGCATCCGTATTCGTGCCGTTTTAGCTTGTTTGGGTCTCTTTTTGAGCTCTTTTTACCTCGACTCGCCTTCCGCGGGATTCGTACCCAAGGCTTCCTCGTCTTAAGTCCAACTCCGTATCAGCTGAGCTATACCGAGCAAGCTTGTTACGTCAGAAAAGCGAAATGTATGAAGCTGGTTAAGCGACGCAAAGTCCAAAATATATATTCGTTTACAAATCGTGCGCTTTGTTTAAAAAAACAAAACAACAACAAAAAAGCGCTTTGAAGTCATAACATAATATTGTGCGAGGAGACGCGAAAACGAGTCTTTATTAATCCATAATCTGCCCCCGGAATCGTAACTGTGTATGAAAACGATTTAAAAAAAAAAAAAAAAAAGCGCTTGCCGTTTTACTGCCTCTAGCGTTCATTTCTGTCGGAAACTGCAGCGATATGTACGCATTGATACGTATTTCGGCGACTCGCGAAAACATGCCCACAGGTACGTCTTCCCTATGAGACCAGGTTGGTTTAATTATTCCAGCTGCTGTGAGAAAAGGCTATAAATGATCTGTCTCCTGCAGCATCCTCATGTGATATATCCTACTAGCTGCAACTCCTTCTTCATGTAAACAGAGGTGACGTAATGACGTAAAGACGAACGGCGGCATGCTCGAATTTCCCGCAGAAACCTACCAGTACCACCTGAATTATGAAACATTATTACAAGCTTACTGTTGTGAATCAGGCTAAGGTAAGGAGAGTTTTGAATACTGGCTGGTTATGTACTTGTTAAAAAATTGATTTTGGATCATTTTTAACCAAAAAAGTTACGGACTGCAGCTTTAAATGTTATTTTGCAAATCGTTTGTACGAGGGGTCATAAATGGCAATGGCTTCTCTTATGAACATAAATTAGATCATTAGTCATGCAATCAAAATAATATTCATTAACCAGGTCTTTATATTGTAAATTCATATCCTTGACTCTGCATATGTGCTTGTCTCAGCAGGATTGGTGCTGAATCAGAACAGATTTATATAGTTTTGGATGAATAACTGAGGAGGGAGGGGCTCTGGAGGAAGATGTGGAGAGTGTGATTGACCGTGGACAGATGAGAGACAATGGGAGGAGCCAGGAGCTGAAGTAGCCAGACGGGGAACCAAAGCGCAGACAGGACAGAGTCGAAGGAGGGGGAAGCCATGGTGGTAGCTTGGCTATGGATGTAGATGGAACAGATGGAGGCGGAGCCAGAGGGAAGGCGGAGCCGAAAGGGTTGGAGAGACGGAGTGCAGCAGATGTGCCTGAGTGACGTCTGACCAAAGCAGAGCTGGAGGGACGAGGGAGCCTGGTGGAGCCATAAGGACAATGGTCTCTGGTGGAGTCGAGGGAGGGAGGAGCAAAGGCGCAGCTGACAGGTCGACGGACAAGGGTGGAGTGACGGGATCAGCGGCTGGAGGCGGAGTTGGGAATCCTCCAGCCTGGGTGAAGCTGGAGACCTGAAGACCTGAGGCAATTCCACACAATAGAGTGGCATCATAGGAGAAACCGAGGGGTTGAAGGGAATAAGTCATAATAACATGCAGAGGTCAGCTGCATCATTATTGTGTAAAATTCATGTTCCTCATAATCTTGAATCAGAATAACCATCTCTTCTCTTCTCTGATGATGAGGGCGGGGCACCTGTCACTCACATGAGATCCACCAATAGCAAACCACAACCATACAATCAATTCCCCACAGACAAAATCAAGCCCCGCCCTACATTTGTTCTTGTTTGAGAAGCGTTTCACTCAGATATACGTCAAAAGACTACCGCAACTTCCCTTTCATACCTTTCAGAAATTTAGAAAGAATATTGCGGATTGCAAAGGCTGATTCCAAATCATCAGTTCTCATTCTGCTCGATCTATCTGCTGCCTTTGACACGGTGAATCATCAGATCCTCCTGTCCACCCTCTCATCACTGGGCATCACAGGTACTCCGCTTCAATGGTTTGAATCCTATCTCACAGGAAGGTCTTTCAGGGTTGCCTGGAGAGGGGAGGTATCCGAAGCTCATCAACTGACCACGGGGGTTCCTCAGGGTTCAGTTCTTGGACCCCTCCTCTTCTCCATTTACACTACATCACTTGGTCCCATCATACAGGCACATGGTTTCTCCTACCATTGCTATGCTGATGACACACAACTCTTCCTTTCATTCCAACCAGATGATCCCACAGTACCTACACGAATCTCAAGCTGTCTGGCGGACATCTCGGCATGGATGAAAGAACATCATCTGCAGCTCAACCTGGCTAAGACTGAGCTTCTCGTCTTCCCTGCCAATTCGACTCTAAATCATGATTTCAGCATCCAGCTAGGTACATCCTCAATTACCCCATCAAATTCGGCCAGAAATCTTGGAGTAATCCTTGATGACCAACTGACCTTCAAAGACCACATTGCAAAGACAGCTCGGTCTTGCAGATTTGCACTATACAACATCAGGAAAATCAGGCCCTTTCTAACAGAACATGCAACACAACTCCTTGTCCAGGCCCTGGTCATTTCTAGGCTTGATTACTGCAATGCTCTTCTGGCTGGACTGCCATCATGCACAATCAAGCCTCTTCAAATGATTCAGAACGCTGCAGCACGTCTCGTCTTTAACGAGCCCAAAAGAGCCCACGTCACGCCTCTCTTCATCTCTCTGCACTGGCTACCACTTGCTGCTCGCATCAAATTCAAGGCGTTGACGCTTGCTTACAGATCTACCACAGGCTCAGCACCCTCCTACTTCCACTCACTCTTACGAGTCTACACTCCGACCAGAAGCCTACGCTCACTAAAGGAGCGAAGGCTCGTGGTACCATCACAGAGAGGCACGAAATCACTCTCCAGGACATTCTCGTTCACTGTCCCTCGCTGGTGGAATGATCTTCCTGCCTTCATCCGCAATGCAGAATCCCTGGCAATATTCAAAAGACAGCTGAAAACTCATCTCTTTCGTGAGCACTTATGCTCATCTTAAAAAAAAAAAAAAAAAAATTCTATACCTTTCTATCCTACCTTTCTTTGCTTCCTTCACTTCCTTTAATCTCTCTCTATTGTAGCTTATGATACTCTGAGCACTGCCTAAAACTTGTATTGTGAGCACTTCTTGTCCCTATTTGCCTCGTCATGATGACTCGCTTACTGTATTCCTCACTTGTAAGTCGCTTTGGATAAAAGCGTCTGCCAAATGAATAAATGTAAATGTAAATGTAAATGTGAATATTTTCGTCATAGGAAGTAATATTTTACATTAAATTAACTTTATCAGATAAAATACTTTTTGGACTCATCTAAATGAGAAAATAAGTGACTCCATGGGCCTTTGCTAAATAAAATAAGAATAAAATAACCATTTGATGTTGACAGAAATAACTCAAAATGACCTCATACTGCATAAGCAGCGTCTGATTAAAACAAACAAATAAATGAGGAAATAAAAAAGACAGATTACAATAAATAAATTGGTTAAATAATACATCTAACTGTACAGTAGTATAATGAGTAGAAAAAGAAACATAATAATGTAACTTAATAGAAACTATCTTCCATCTAATATCTACTTTAGATGTACTTATAATATTATTTTTTTACAGTATAAATTTGTTCTTTATACAAGAACTATATAGATGCTTATAAAGCATCAAAATTATGGTAGTTTTATAATTGCGTCTGAAGGATGAAATTAGAGAGCTCAGTTCAAGAAGAAATATGAAGATGAAGATTTAGACCATTTTTGTTCCTTCCTTTACTTCTTTTACTGTTTAAAACTGACTTAAGTCTTGTGAAACTGGGAGTACTGTAAGAAAATACACGAGCTGAATATTATTATGGCATATTTTGCTCGTCAACATCAAGACCTTTTGACTGACGCTTGTGTTTCTATTTGTGACGCGACGCTCCGGATAGACCCGCCCACAGTCAAATCTCATTGGTCCAAACTCCCGCCATGACGTCCCGCTTGCGCTATAGAGGCGCGTGTCGCGCACTTTTGACGCGACTGTGCAATTCCGGGAGCGCGTTCAGATCGAGCAAACCCAATAAACTCAATGGCCGTGAGTGAGAAACTGATCCAAACCGTCTACGCTTACCCGGTGCTCTACAACGTGTCGCTGCACGATTATCGCAGTTCAGAGCGGAGGGTGAACGCGTGGAGGGAGGTCGCCGCGTCCGTCGGTCTCTCCGGTCAGTGCGTCAACATTACGCGCGCGTTTGGCCGCGCGCTCGTCAAGCGTTTGACTTTGAAAAGTGTTTCTGTTGTGTTGATCTTGATGATGTTACACACCATGTACACTGCTGGAGACTCAACAAACTAGAACGCGTCCGTTTGAATCAAACTGCGTTATTATGATCAACAGAAATCAAAAGGCGCGTTCTGATTTGACGCGTCGCTAGCGGTATAAATGATGGACTATATAATGGAGTCAACAGGGAATCATTTAGTGCGCGTTCTTGAGTTCCATATGTGTAGTTTTATTATATTTCAACTTTTTATAACTGCTTTCATTCTGTTGCTCCGTCTAGATGTTTTTAAACGCGCGACTTTCTGTTTGTTTGAAGAACTTTGAGGCACAAAGTCTCGCGCACATCGATCTGATTCACTGGATGAGTGAAGCTTTATGATACTGTATGAAATATAAACGACTTATTATTGTACTAAAACAGAGATATTAATATAGGCACCTTGTTGTTAGCTGTAAATATGACTTCTGTGTCTTTATGCTTTTCATATTTCTATTCTTTAATTTTATTATGATGTGTCTTGTATCACTGGAAGCTTCATTTACTGAGAAAAATCCCTTGTGTGTGCAAATACACTCAGCAATAAAGCTCTTTCTGATTATGATTTTCATATTATACACTGACTGATACAGATGATGCACATTAAGTGATGCACGTTTTCTTTATAATGCTTTTATATGGCAAAATACTTAAAGTAACCATGAAATCAAAACTGGCCATTCTTATTTTTGCAATATTTATTATAAATGATTTATCCGACAACAATCCAATCAATTCCTGATGGACAAAATCAAGCCCCGCCCTACATTTGTTCTTGTTTGAGAAGCGTTTCACTCAGATATACGGCACAATAGAGAAGAAAATGTACTTTAATGTGCAATTCATCATGTTTCATTCATATTTTCATCTGTATCTGCCTGTGTATAATATGCATCGTGAATAACTGAATTTGATATTTTAATATCACTGTCTTTAATGCATTAAGCCGTTTTAACAGCTTTCTATGGAGGAGAAAATGCTTAAAATAAAAAATACTGTTTTTCCAGCAGTAGATCGTGTTTTTGACAAGAGAAAGTGTTTTTCACGTAAAGCGTTCATGCATTTTTTGATGCATGTTTAAAACCGTGATTATGTGCATGTTTCTGAACAGAAGCCGATAGTCGAATCTCACACCTGATTCATGAAGCGTCTGATCAGAGAGTTTAACACTGACTGACACTGATGTGTTTCCGCTGCAGTGGTGGAATGCAAGAGAAGATGGAAGACCATCAGGGACAGATACATCCGAGAGAGGAGACTGTGCAAGCTGAAGAAGGAAGAAGGCGGCCGGCGCTTGCATTTCTGGCCGCACAGAGAAAGCCTCTCGTTTCTGGACGCTCATATCAGAAAGAGGAAGCGTCCCAGTGAATCAGAGGCTCCGGAGGAGCTGGACGACGCGGACGGAAGCGCTCACGACTCGCCCGAGGAGTCGCTCGACGAGTCCAGCGGTGGCGATCCAAAGTCCAGCCTTGAAAAGAAAGCAAAGTCCGGCGGCAAGATTCCTCTGAACGCGGCGGAGCCGAAGCATCAGATCAAGCCGGCGATCGCGGCTCCCTTGTCGCAGCTGCCGTTGTCTTACGTCGCTCAGCTCGCCCCCGTCAAACAGCTGGCGGTCGTCACCAGTCTGCCTCCAGGACTGAAGGTGTCGCAGGCGTCCGGTTCAGCTTCGCTGCAGCCGGCCGTCGTGACGAACGCAGCTCCTGCGCTGCTGACGCCGTCGGCCTCACCCAGCGACCTCAGCGGCCAGACGGCGGAGAAAGAGCCGCTGAAGAGCTGCGAGAAAGCCGAGCGAGCGTTTGACGAGGACGAGTTGTTTCTCTTGAGCTACGTCCCTGCCCTCAAAAGACTGACGCCGCAGAAAAGAGCTGCGGTCAAAATGCAGATCCAGCAGATCATGTTTGACGCAGAGTTCAAAGACGAATGAACACGTTGGCGTTCGCTCAAGATCTTTGACCCTGAGGGGTTTTTTTTGCATTGGACCCCTAAAACATTAAAAGATGCTTTATTTCTGTAGATATCTCAGTATGAATGTGGAAATAAATTCTCTGTCCATTTGACTAGGTTCAGTCAGATATTTAGTGGTGCTAAAGAACCTGTTCTGTGAAATATCACTGGTGAAAATGTTCTTGCAACATTAAATGTCTTGGTGCGAACTGCTGCTTCATGCATTTATTTTATTAGTTTTTTGGATTTTCATAAGAAGCTCAGAAGTAAAGAACTGATAAACAGTGAATAAAATGTTTGCCAGTGACTGAAAGAAGCTGTCTGCAGTTTTTTGTTGATTAAAAACATGAGGAAAGCTAGTGTGGACTCAGTTCATAATGCCACTTTAGATTAACAACATAAAGACTGGAATGGCAAAGAAGGGAAATTATGGGAATTATGCAGTGACTGAATATCTTACATTTTAACTTATTCATTCTCTCAGATAAATCCTCATGATCTGATGAAATAAAGCATTGATAGTGTAAGTGATGAACCAGTGGATTCAGACACAGTGTCATCAATGAATCCAGTGCAAATGGGGTATAGAAGTTCATTTTTATAAAATAAAAACTAAAAGACTTTCAAATCACATGAGCCATTGATATCAGGTCTGTAACATGATTAGCTATAAAAGGGATGTTTTAGAGAGGCAGAGTCTCTCAGAAGTAAAGATGGGCAGAGCTGTGGAAGAGTGCGTAAAAATATTGTGGAATACTTTAAAAACAATGTTCCTCAACGTCAAATTGAAAATCTCATCATCTACAGTGCATAACATCATCAAAAGATTCAGAGAAACTGGAGAAATCTCTGTGCGTAAGGAACAAGGCCTTCAGGCCCTCAGACGACACTGCATCACTCATCGGCATGATTGTGTCAATGACATTACTAAATGGGCCCAGGAATACTTCCAGAAACTACTGTCGGTAAACACAATCCGCCGTGCCATCTGCAGATGCCAACTAAAGCTCTATCATGCAAAAAGGAAGCCATATGTGAACATGGTCCAGAAGTGCCGTCGTGTCCTGTGGGCCAAGGCTCATTTAAAATGGACTGTTTCAAAGTTGAAAAGAGTTCTATGGTCAGACGAGTCCAAATTTGACATTCTTGTTGGAAATCACGGACGCCGTGTCCTCCAGGCTAAAGAGGAGGGAGACCTTCCAGCGTGTTATCAGCGTTCAGTTCAAAAGCCAGCATCTCTGATGGTATGGAGGTGCATAAGTGCATACGGTATGGGCAGCTTGCATGTTTTGGAAGGCACTATGAATGCTGAAAGGCATGTGCTCCCCTCCAGACAACGTCTGTTTCAGGGAAGGTCTTGTGTATTTCAGAAGGACGATGCAAAACCACATACTGCAGCTATTACAACAGCATGGCTTCATCGTAGAAGAGTTCGGGTGCTGAATTGGCCTGCCTTCAGTCCAGATCTTTCACCTATAGAGAAAAATACATCAAAGACGACCACAAACTCTTCAGCAGCTGGAAACCTATATCAGGCAAGAATGGGACCAAATTCCAACACCAAAACTCCAGAAACTCATAACCTCGATGCCCAGACGTCTTCATACTGTTTTGAAAAGAAGAGGAGATGCTACACCATGGTAAACATGCCCCCGTCCCAACTATTTTGAGACCTGTAGCAGTCATCAAATTTGAAATGAACTCATTTTGCGCATAAAATTGTAAAATTTCTCAGTTTAAACATTTGTTATGTTATCTCTGTTCTATTGTGAATAAAATATTGGCTCATGTGATTTGAAAGTCTTTTAGTTTTCATTTTATTCAAATTTAAAAAATGTCCCAACATTTCCGGAATTCGGGTTGTATTTACGAGATGAAAAGTCAAAATTATGACCAGTCAATTATGACAAAAGATGAAATTATGACAAATTCAAAAATATGACAAGTCATAATTAAAATATAAAAAGTTGAAATTTACTTAAAAAGTCATAATTATGACATTAAAATGGGAAATTATGACACTAATTCATGAGATAAAAATAAAAAATATGACAAGTCAATGACCGTTGAAATTGAGTCAAAATTATTACTTGTCATAATTATGATATAAAAAGTTGAAACTGACTAAAGTCATAATTATGACATTAAAAAGTCAAAATTATGATATAAAAAGTCAAAATTATGACAACAAAAAGTAAATGGACTTAATGACTTAATATGTCGTAATTATGACTTATGAGATGAAAAGTCAAAATTATGACAGTTGAAATCGACAAATTCAAAATTATTAAGATAAAAATAAAAAATATGACAAGTCAATGACAGTTGAAATTGAGTCAAAATTATTACTTGTCATAATTATGATATAAAAAGTTAAAACTGACTTAAAAAGTCATAATTATGACATTAAAAAGTTAAAATTATAATATAAAAAGTCAAAAGGACTGGACATAAGTTAAAATTGACTTAAGTCATAATTATGGCAAAGTCATCATTTCAACATTTTTTTTCTCATACTTTTGACTTTTTAATTTCATAATTATGTCATAATTGAGATTTACCAAAGCATGATTTTTCTTTCTTGCAGTGAGGAGAGTCAGATCTAAAGATCAGGTTATAAACTGCATCAAACATTCACATGACTGATACTGCTGACTTCAGACATGAATGTCACTCAAATGATGCTGAAGAAGGTTTAAATACTTCAGAATCATGATGACTTTTGTTTAATATTAGAGAATGTTATTGGTGAAAATAGTCACTTCACAACAGCAGTGAGAAAGAAAGAAACTGTGATGAAAAACAGACACTACTGATATGAAATAAATATATAAATAAAAAAACCTCCAAAAACATTTTTGAAATTATTTTATTAATTATCATTTATTAATTTAATCACTATCTGGACAGTCAACGTGTGCTTACGCTTTTCACATGGCAAGCGATATTTTGCACCCAAAATGTTTCCAAAAGTTTACATTATAAACATTGTGATTTTATATGAATAAATTGTCATGTGCTGTTAAGATGTTCTGAATCATGTTAAGCCTCTATTTTCTAAAACCTTTTTATTTTAATGGAAAAAAGTTTGCTTTATAATATGTTAATGTAAAGTATTCAAGGTTATTGTTCAGAAGTACATTTATGCGTTCACAGGATTTCTCCAAATATGAGCAAGACTTGCTTTATTAACACGAGTGACATCATTTGGCACCGTAACTGTAGAAGAATCCAATAAACGATCTGATCCTAAGAGAAATAAAGACTCTGAAGTTTATTTAAAATCTAGGAAGAAAAGCGAACATTATCAGGAGAGTCAATCACATGTGACAGTATCATGCAGTCACCATCTCTTTCATAGAAAAAGACCCCAGACGGGTTAACCAGTTTCCTTTCAAAATCCCATCAGGAGAAACACGCCTGCACTACTGAAACCTGACGGCACTGCTGGGATTTTAGTTAGTGGATCTTCAGGAAGAATGATTATCGTGTCCCATCATCCTTCTTCAAGCAATAAGCAGCCAAAACATGATGAGCAGCGCCACAAACAGGAAGAGGCGGGACAGGAACTGCTCGTCCGTGTGCTGAGGGGTTCCTGGAGCCGCTGCCGAGGGACAGAAGAACAGTTTGATTCGTCAGAGAGAATCACAACATGCACCACTGCATCATTAGATTCAGTTCACAGAGATGCTTTAATAACGCCTCGCAGTTAAACCGTCCATGTTCTTCCTCGTTTTCCAGCACAAACATCTAAACATTCTTAAATCGAGATACATTTACATCTTCTTCTTCTTCTATGGAAGCCCATAGATCTGTACGGTAAAAAGTTGTGAAATTTGGCACACTGATAAAGGACAGTCCCAACAATAACCACAGCAAAAAACTCAAACCCTCTAGCGCCACCAACTGTCCAGATTTGCACTCATGTTTACGCTAATAATTCTTCTTTCCTCTGATTCCTTGGCTCAAGGTGATTTAATTGCATCCTGTGACATCATGAAAATTTTCCCGCCATTTTGAATTTTCCAAAAAACCTACTTTCTTTTTAACTCCTCCAATTAGACTCCACCTACTGGCATAAGTAATAAGCAATTATGTCACATTACAAGTGATTGTATTTATGAGCTTTCAACTTTTTTGATTAAAATCGTCTTCAAATGTCTTTACTCATTGTTGCAGTCGGTCTGATGCTCGTTTGACTTGATTTTTAGCTCCTCATTCTGCCTCTGTGGTGCTTGGCCTCTAATTTCTGTTTACAGCTATATGAAGTCTTGCTTTCTGAAAAAAATCTATCAAAATGAAGTTTGTGCTTAAAACAAGAACAAATATCTGCCAATGGAAAAAAAAAAAACTTAATTCGAAGGGAATACTAGTTGTTTTTATTTACTTGTTTTAAGCATAAAGTCACTCAATTTTAATAATTCTTTTCAGAAAATAACACTTGATTTCTTCAGTCATTTCTCTTCTCCAGTAAATGTATCTCGACTTAAGAATGTTTAGATATTTGTGCTGGAAAACAAGACAGAAACACTGAGGAGGAACATGATTTTTTGCAGCGCATTTCAAAACTTGTGACTCAATGATTCATTTGCATCATCCTTCTTTCTTAAGTTCATTTATTATTATTAATTATTTAAGTTCATTATTAATAATAATTTATTAATGCAGGCCAAAATACTTTTTTACCTGGAGGTGGTCTTCCGTCATTGATATTGAATGCCGTGGCAAAGATCCCAAAAGGAAAAGCCCCAATACCGAACGACATCTGGAAGCCTCCATCTCCAAAGCCAAAGCCCTGAAATCCCTGCAAACACACATCATATCCTCACACACATGCTGCCAATCTGATTTGCATCATGTACTCTTCCTCATGCCATTCCAAACCTGTATGACTGACTCTGGAGCTGCTGTTCATCACCTGCTTTCACTTTATGAAAAAGAGAAACGCGTTTGTGTCCCACTAACAGAAAGTCATACGGGTCTGAGGGCCAGTAAATGTTTTCTTCATTTTAAGTCCTTTTGTATAATATTTATCCAGTTATATATTATGATAAATAATCATTACGCAAGACCTTTAAAAGTTGAGAGAGCGAAATGTGATGCAACCTTAAACGTCGGATGTTGTCATCACTCGTTCCAGCTTCTGTCCACAGAGACGCCCGTAATAAGCCCCGCCGGGACGGCTCGTTTGACTAATGAATTACCAACAGGTCGGCACTACAGCACCTCCTTCATCCATGTAACAGTTTCATCACAAACGTCTTGTGCAATGATACGCCAGCGTTGCAAACGCCTTTAATTGTATATATTCCAAAAAAAAATGTGTGACTAAACCAGCTGATGAGCTCATGAAAAAAGAAAGCCTCCTTATATTGAGCTGACGGTGTGAAAGACACTCACGCCACGATTCTCCGGTTCCGGCCGCTGTCCTTGTGGTCGTGGAGGAGTTCTCTCTCTGAAATCACAGAGGAACACTCACTCAGATTTTATGATATACTGGTGTGTGTGTGTGTGTGTGTGTCACAAGTCAAATCACATTTTTCTCTTTTAATTTGGAACTTGATGAAACTTTCTACTGTTGCATGATCAAATTTATAAGCTCTACAGCACAAATATCATTGAAACACACTGTACCTGGGGTCTTGTTGACCCGTGCTGCCTCTGCCGTACAGCGGGATCACTTTGTCTCGGCTGATGCCTGCTTTACACACGGGACACACCTGTCTGTTCGGCCTGGTTTCTAACCACTGCAGACACATAAAGACACCCGGTTCAGAAGTCATGTCACATGATCATACACACTTACTGAAACAGTGCAACAACTTACTTGATGCAAACATGGCCAGCTAGGAGGAGACGTCACAGGAGCGATCCAGAGAGAAGAGAGAAAACAAGGTTTTGAACGATTCATATTCATTCATAATTTCATGAGCAAGTCCTGCAGGGTCTCACCAGAAGAGATGACCACACAGACTGATGACGGCGTCTTTAGATGTGTCCAGACAGATGTTACACTCAAACGTGCTGTCCTGAGCGCTGCTGCTGCCGCCGCTGCCGTTCTCTCCTGCCGTCTGTCCATTCGCTGCTGCTGCAGATGCTGAACTCTCATTGGCCGCTGCACTGGCCATTCTGCATACACCTTGATGACCTCAGCTTATGACCTGATGCATTAAATATACATACACAGATGTACATCAGTACTTTACTATATATATATATATATATATATATATATATATATATATATATATGTATTTGTGTGTGTGTGTGTATATATATATATATATATATGAGTTTACATGTATAATACATAATATACACTCATATATCCACATATATATACTCATATATACTCTTACAAACATACATACATACCATACGCTCATATATTCAAATATATCCGCATATATACACTTTTATACACTTATATCCACACACACACACACACACACACACACACACACACCACACAATAATCAGAAGCGAGATGTTAAGAGTCACAATAACACAAGCATCAGAATTTGTTGATGTTAGCTCTTTAGCGGCTTAGTTGGCTTATCTTTTGCTCAAACAACGCGACTGTCCGT
>CM075496.1:490000-502500 GCA_037950675.1 Hypophthalmichthys molitrix | reverse complement strand
ACACACACACACACATATATATGTATATACAAATATATGTGGGTGTGTGTGTGTGTGTGTGTGTGTGTGTGCATATATATATGTGTGTGTATATATATATATATATATATATATATATATATATATATATATATATATACACACAAATATATGTGGGTGTGCATGTGTGTGTGTGTGCATATATATATATGTATATAAATATATATGTGTGTGTGTATATATATATATATATATATATATATATATGTATGTGTGTGTGTGCATATATATATATATATATATATATATTTAAATATATATGTGTGTGTGTGTATATCATCATATTAGAATGATTTCTGAAGGATCATGTGACACTGAAGACTGGAGTAATGATGCTGAAAATTCAGCTTTGATCACAGGAATAAATTACTTTATAAAATATATTCAAACAGAAAACGGGTATTTTAAATTGTAATAATATTTCACAATATTACTGTTTTTACTGTATTTTTAATTAAATAAATGCAGCCTTGGTGAGCAGACCAAACTTCTTTTAAAAACATTAAAAATCTTACCGTGTCCAAACTTTTGACTGGTAGTGTATATATACACACACACACACACACACACACAAATATATATGTAGGTGTGCATGTGTGTGTGTGTGTATATATATACACACATAGGGTGGCATGTTTTATAGAAAACATTGTTTACTCTGAATTTACTATACAAATTTAAAAACATATTTTCTATATTGAGACTTGTGGAATGAATGATTGCGTCAGCCGATGCCAGTAATCTCAGACTGGTCAAATAACAGCAGATTCCTCGTCCTGCCCATAATCAGTCCGTCACGAGTTCACACTGTCAGTGAAATGAAGAGGCCGAGTTTTGTTCCTGTTTTAACATGCTGAGGCCGCGACCTTCATACTCAGTGATTCAGTGTGAATGTGAGTGATGAACGCTCGTGTGCTGATCCACTGACATTTAAACACTGATCGGACTGTTAACTTCATGATCAGATCCTTCTCGTGTGTGTTTCAAAACCCATCAGTGGATGATGAGCATATTTTTGGTTTTCAAACCCTTCTGTCACGATAAAGCAGAATGTTAATGTACGGGTGTTGAGCTTTTGCTCGGATGATGTTTTTATGAGTTTATTACTCAGGCCACGTGTTGAGTCGTAGTTTCTGATCTCGGCTTCAGATGGACGCAACTGCATGTTAAAGCCTGAGATCAGCACTTCCTGTCGGATTGGTTTATATGAAAATGATGAGTGATTTCGAGGAAGAATCAGTCACTGGATAGTCAATATTTTCAGTGTTTTGTTTCTGAGCGCTTAAGCTAGAATTCGCTGACTTCATGCTGATAGAAGTCTGAGCCGCACTGAACTTACTCAAATGAAAACTGTGAAGTTTCACTTCTCGAAACCCTCAAACGAAACATCGCCTTTATTCAGATGGCCAGAGTGTGTGTGACAGATGGAAGATCTTTACCATAACACACATCTCTCTCTATGCATGCATAGAATAATCAGTACTGTACAACACTGTATCCACAGTGCAGAGGAGCCGTATATAAATGAATGCAATTAATGATGTTTAAGCTCAAGCCAAATGTTTGTGTTTAATAATGTTCCCGTCTTACATGCTGTGTTTAGGAATCATATGCACAACTTCACAAAAAAATAAAATAAAATAATAGTTATTCTACAGTAAGTGATTCAAGGTATTGCTCTTGTTTCAGGAAACACTGGAATAAAAGTTTTTTTAATTGTACATTTATTGCTTTTTTAAATGAATGATTAAATGTTTTTATTGATATGGACCTTTGTATCTGAAGTGAATTAAACATGATGATGTCACAGTATTGCGTACGGTTACACAGAGAAGAGCGGGAATAGAGCGATTCGTCTGTTTTTGAGATGATCTGCATTAAACAGTGACTGTCTGATGATTGTCACTAACAGCTCGCTTCGTGGAGCATCAACATCTTTGGGATTTTAAATGTTTTTAATGAATTTCATTGTTTTACACATGCAGTCAAACACTAACTTTTTGCCACACCTGATAATGGCTGGCCATCGTTTTTTATTATTGTCCATGAAACTGTATGTGCATTATTTTTAATTAATATATATATTGGGCTGAACAATGCGGAGAAACAAATGTTTTTGTGATTTTTCTGATAAAATTGATAATACAATTTTTTTTTTTTTGCATCCATTTGTCAAAACAATGAATGCAAAAAAAGTCATAATTTTTGACCCTGTAAATGCAATATTTTAATATTTAATATAATAATTTTTAATATCTAAATATTAAATGCAGAATTTATATTTTTGCATTTCCAGCATACAATATGAGTACATCTTCAGTTATATATGACAGTAACACACACACACTCACACACACACTATACACTGACACACATTGACACACACTCACACACACACACACTATACACAGACACACATTGACACACACTCACACACACACATACTATACACAGACACACATTGACACACACTCACACACACACACTATACACAGACACACATTGACACACACTCACACACACACATACTATACACAGACACACATTGACACACACTCACACACACACACTATACACAGACACACATTGACACACACTCACACACACACATACTATACACAGACACACTGACACACATTGACACACACTCACACACACACACACACACACTATACACAGACACACTGACACACATTGACACACACACACACACACACTCACACTGACACACACACTATACACAGACACACTGACACACACTCACACTATACACAGACACACTGACACACACACTATAAACTCACAAACTCACACACACTCAGGTTTGTTTTGCTATCAAACTCACACACACACTCACACACACTATACACAGACACACATTGACACACACTCACACACACACACTCACACTATACACAGACACACTGACACACACACACACTATAAACTCACACACACACACTCAGGTTTGTTTTGCTATCAAACACACACACACTCACACACTATACACACACACACTATACACGCACACTGACACACTATACACTCACACACACACACACTCACACTATACACACACACTCGCACACACTCTCACACCATACACACACACATTCACAATATACACACTATACACTCACGCACACTTGCACACACTCACACACACACACTCGCACACACTCAGGTTTGTTTTGCTATCAAACTCACACACACACTATACACAGACACACATTGACACACACTCACACTATACACAGACACACTGACACACACACACACACTATAAACTCACACACACACACACTCACACACACTCAGGTTTGTTTTGCTATCAAACACACACACACTCACACTGACTCACACACACACTATACACTCACGTACACTCGCACACTATACACACACACTATACACGCACACTGACACACACTATACACTCACACACACACACACTCACACTATACACACACACTCGCACACACTCTCACACCATACACACACACATTCACAATATACACACACACTATACACTCACGCACACTTGCACACACTCACACACACACACTCAGGTTTGTTTTGCTATCAAACTCACACACACACTCACACTCACGACACTCGCACACTATACACACACTCACACTATACACACACAATGACACACACTATACACTCACACTCACACACACTCACATTATACACTCACACTATACTCACACACACTATACACGCACACACACACACTCACACTATACACACACACACACTCACACTATACACACACTCACACTCACACTATACACACACTCACACTCACACTATACACACACACACTCACACTCACACTATACACTCACATACTTGTATATGTGGTTTACAGGGACTCTCCATAGGCGTAATGGTTTTTATACTGTACAGACTGTATTTTCTCTCCCCCTACACTACCTCTACCCCTAAACCTACCCATCACTGATTTTTGATAAAACATTTAGTATGTTTTTAAAGCTATTTTGAATATGAGGACTCATGAAATGTCCTCATATTTCATGTTTACGTCATAATACAGTGTAATACCCATGTCATTATACACATTTGTGTCCTCATAAATCATGAAAACAAGCACACTCACACACACTCACACACACACACACACACACATATCACTCAGCTCTCTAGTTACAGGTATTACCATAGGTTATTGAAAAATCTATATTAGTCGGACAGTATGCAGTATGTAGTGTACAGTGATCAGAATGCAGGCCTGGAAGCAGACGAGACGCTCTCATTACTGTCAGTGTCTGATTACTCACCAAACATCATCAGTTCTTCAGTCTCTCAGTGAAGCCGTGTTTAGAGAGATTTGTGTGTGTGTGTGTGTGTTCAGTGCTGCAGTGACCCGAGCGCCGTGAAGCCGCTGTGTTTCTCTGTAATGCGCTGTAAGTGTGTTCACGCGCTGTGGGGGAAGGGTGTGTGCGTGTGTGTGTGTGTGTGTGTGTGGTTTGTGTAAGGTGCCATGATGGCAGAAGAGGCCTGTAAAGTGATCTGCCATCAGCCGTCCTCTCACTGTTGGACTCCATCGATGGCGTCTCTGGGCATTTGAGTGACATCACTTCCTGTTGCAGTGCCAGTATAAAGTCGGCATGAAAGGGAAGTTGCGCTAGTTTTCCCTATTATATCCGAGTGAAACGTTTCTGGAACGAGAACAAATGTAGGGCGGGGCTTGATTTTGTCTGTGGGGAATTGATTGGATGGTTGTGGTTTGCTATTGGTGGATGTCATGTGAGTGACAGGTTGCCCCGCCCTCTTCTTCAGAGAAGAGATGAAGCTGCAAGAGGGAGGAGAAGATATTCTGATTCAAGATTACCAGGAACATGAATTTAACACAATAATGATGTGCACCGATAAATCATTTAGAATAAACACTGCAATTTTCCATAAAGAAAATAAGAATCGTCCATTTTGATTTCATAAAAGAATGGGCTCAGCTCTGAGCGAGTGTGAGGTGCAGAATCGATCTGTCATGCAGCGTTTCTGCACTGAATCACTTCCTGTTCAGATCGAGCTCTGCGTTGCTTGTGTTCAGTGATAATCAGGTTTTGTCTGTCAGAGATTTCTGAAGATGTTCAAGTTCTTTCACTCTTGAGGGGAATGTAAATGAAGCGCATTAGTATCGTATTAATCATGTAAAGCATCTGCAGTCCAGTGCCTGATCTCGGACAGATGTGTGTTTTTACATCTCTGTTCATTTCCCTTCTTTAGAATGTGTAAAAAAACAACAAATCTGAACATGCAGATGTACGGCCCTGTGAAATATGTTTTATTTTTTCTAAATTCAATTATTTGTTTAATGATTAAATTAAATGTTAGTAATCAAAAAGCATTTGTAATTAATTAAATTCAGGAAACTTTTACAATTTAACAAAAATTTAGTAAAAGTTTCATAAATTATATTTTTAGGGCCCCATGAAATATGTCTTATTTCCCCCAAATTCTGTTTTCTATTTTAATTATTCTGGATTTTATCAAAATTTAATAATCAAAAAGTTTTTGTTTTTTTCAGAAATTCTGTGTTGTCTATTTTAGTTATTAAAACATAAATAATTTAATTTATCTTTTAAAATATAATCAAATGAAAATTAAGCAATTTCTTTGATTTTTAGTTTTTTTTGGCAAACAAAATGCTGGGGGGGGGTATCACACACAGTTTAATGTTAATCTTGAGTACACATAGAGTAACAATGCATCCTTCATATCGCCGAAAAGTCTTTAGTTTTATCATATTTATAAAAGATAGATATGCTAAACCAAGTCTTTCCGGAACCGAGCTCCTGGAGGCGTGTCTGCCGTCGGTGCCGTGGGCGGAGCTAAAGAGTCACGTGTGCACGCAGCTTCTTCTGCTAGCTGCAACATTATTACAACATTACAAAAACGTTCGTTGTTAACATTTTATGCACTTGTGCGCCGATTGCCAACAAAACACAGACATCTGATGCAGCTTTACTCACCGCCCGCGATCTGCAAATCCAGCGCAGAACTGGGACTTGTTTACAAAGTATTCATCACCGAAATCCCGGGAACGAACAAACATACATGCAGAACTCCGTTGCTGCCCCGGAAAAACAATCTTCATCCTCTGTTCCTTTAACTCTGGGCTCTTTGGGAAGTTGAAAAAGGTAATCTTTCCCTCACAACCAAAAACGCACTCCTTCGGTGACAGGAGCTGCGTCTCATTTCGGAGGCTGCGTCCTCCGGAGGTCGCATTTGAAGGCTGAATACTTCATCAAGGATGTCATATTTAAGAAAAGTAACTAATAAAATTGACTGATATTCACTGTGAGGTGTAAAATACTGTAATTTGTAATCTAATGGTTATTTTTCTTAAATGAGACCGATGATGTATGCAGCCTTCAAAGGGTGCAGCCTCTGAATTGGAACACAGACATTGTTGAAAAATCTCTCGGCTTCCGTATCCCGAACGAAACGCGTTGATGGGCGTGCTCTTGCTCTGTGTGTGTGTGTGTGTGTGTGTGTGTGTGTGTGTGTGTGTGCACGCTTATCAGGGAGAAGTGCCTATACGAGGAATTCTGCCCTCTTTTGACGTGATAAACACACACACACACACACACACACACAGGTTTGTTTTTGTGAATTGTGGGTACATTCCATAGGTGTAATGGTTTTTTTATACCGTACAAACCGTATTTTCTCTCCCCCTAAACCTACCCATCACAGGAAGCTGCACATTTTTACTTTCTCACAAAAACTGTATTATTTATAAGCCTTTTGAAAAATGGGCACGTGGGGTAATGTCCTCATAATCACCCTCTCCTTGTAATATGTCATACCCATGTCATTATACACATTTGTGTCCTGATATGTCACAAAAACACACACACACACACACACCCCTTGGTCGACCTTTTTCTCGATGATGTCTCGTCTGCTCTAATGGAGCTTCATTAGTTTCAGTGTTTCTCACTCGGGCCGTGAGTCGAGAGACGACTTCCTGTTGGCGTCGGTAACTGTTTCTGAGTCATTCATTCCCAATAAACGCTGCTTCATTCTTCTACACGCCGAACCGGTTGGTTTTTATGCGAATGGAAAACTGTAGTAAAATCCTCTGAGTGCCGCCCAATCTGATTACTCAAATCATGTTTAACGTGTGTTCGAGTCTGAAAGTGACACTTCAGTTTGACATGAAGCTGTTCGTCTGTTTGTACGAGTAAAACGAGAGTTCTGACACTGCAGCTCCAGTACATTAATGATAAATAATTTAATAATGATTTATTGAATAAAATAAATAATAAACACATTATTTATTTCTTAATTAGTTTTGTTAGTGACCTTTGACCTCTAACCTGTACCTGAAAATAGCCTTGTTGATGACATGGCATAAATAAATAAATAAATTCCTACCTGTACCTGTAAGAGGTCAAAGGTCACTCATGAAAACTCACACACATAGACAAATAATAATGATCATTAATAAAGTAAATAATAACAACTATTATGTATTTTCTAGTTATATTTGTGTGTATATATTAGGGTTTTCGTTAGTGACCTTTGACCTTTCACCGAGCCAAATCAGTTTTTATACTGTAAATAAGGTACAGACGTGTGGTGTGATGACTCTAAACTAGACGCAAAAAATAACTGTAATAAATAATAATAATTGCAAATGTAAATCAACATAATACATTTATTAAGGATAATTAGCATTAATTTTTTTACAGTTTGGATTTAAAAATGTATTTATTTAGGCTGATCAGGAAACATTAATCTAAGATCACTGAGTATTTGATAATTGATATTTTCATTATTGTTTAGTACTTTTTTTTTTTTTCATGGAATAATTCATCCCACAATAAATAAATAAATACATTAATAAATGAATTAATAAATAAATTAACTGAATGATGTTTTTCATGGAATAATTCACTTCAATAATAAAATAAATAAATGAAAATATAAAATTTGTGAGTGACAATCTCTTTGATTGTTTTTGTTTCTTCATGTAATGAAACTAAATGACTGAATCTGTCGTTCTGCTCAATAACTTAATATTAGACAGAAGAAATCAAGTCCTGCGTGTTTGAGGCCGAGGGCGAGTAATGATGACAGAATGATCATGATTATGTGCCTTTAAGGAACTGAAAGTGGAATGAGGACCCGTGTTGTGTGTGTTGTTAACTGCTTGAGTGAACTAGACTCTGTAACTCTCCCTTTCTTCTCTCTCATTTCTCATTCCTCTCAGTGTGTGTGTGTTTAGTGAAGGGATTGTTTAGCTGTAGGTGAGTGTGTTGTGTCTCATCAGGCGCTCGCTCCCTTCCCCCTCTCCCCGAGGATCTCCCGCGCGTCCTTTTGTCTGGTTAACGCCGACCGAAAACACCCTTGATCCGGTGAGATTTCTGACGGTCTTGAGCTCGACGCCGGTCAGATCGTTCTCATTAGAGTCATCAGGGTCGCCACGTGTCGCTCCGTCACGACTGATATCAGCTCTCGGCTGCGGCTCACTAACTGTGTCTTCGTGCTTGTCAAAGACAGATAGGCCCTGCCCTGTGTGTGTGTGTGTGTGTGTGTGTGTGTGTGTGTGTGTGTGAGAGTGTGTGTGTGCATGGGAGTGTGTTTTCTCTCAGTTTTGACTCATCTCTGACTCATCTCGCGGACTAAATCTGGTCACTGCTGCTTGTGTTCGTACAGCGGCTGAACTGTTGAGCTCAGATAAACTACAGTCAGTTCAAACACAAGTTTATTCATTATAAATGACTCTTTAATTCCATTTAATTTCTCTTATATTTGTTAAATTAGTAATATTATTTGACTGCACCGATCAGATGAGAAGAAGTTGAATTGATCTGAATAATGATTAGACCAGCTTGTTGCTTTCTTAAAATCTTCAGATAACAAAACAAGTAATCACACACATTATAATCATAAATAACAGTTCTGTTTCAAGCAGACGGGACTGTACAGAGTCCATGAAGTGAGTTATAATGGGAGGATCTAATTCAGTGTGAATTCAGATGCTGGTTTGGTGTGATCTGTGGAGGTGTCTGTGTCTCATTCTGCTCCTGATTATCATCCAGACGTCATGTTTACTACTTAGTGCACATATTACTGTAATTACAACGCCATAAAATGTATTTATATCTTTGTTGCCTGTGGCCGAATGTTTCCTCCTCATATGCAGTTCTTCAGCATGTGCTGCTTTCTCATGTTTAGACAGTAAAACGAAAGCATTACCAGAGATTTGCATATCAAGCCTGTGTGTGTGTGTGTGTGTGTGTGTGTGTGAGAGAGCGTGTGTGTGTGTGTGTGAGAGAGCGTGTGTGTGTGTGTGTGTGAGAGCGTATGTGTGTGTGAGAGCGCGTGTGTGTGAGTGTGTGTGAGAGCGTGTGCGTGTGTGTGTGTGTGTGTGTGACACGATGAGATATAAATATTTGCAGATTCACACTGACGTTGGATTGTGATCTAAACCGGGCTGTAGAATATCACTGTTATTTCTGTGAAGTTCAAAGGTCATGAAGTGAATTTTGGCACACTGGAGGGTTTAAATGTGCCGAATCGTGCTTGTTTTTGCTGATGTTGTGAACGACGTGTGAAGGGAAGCGCTGAAGTTACTGTAAAAGTGTTCATTGATCCCTGTTGAATCTGTCCAACAATTAAAACATTTCACATTTTTCTCTTTCTTCTTCTTCTCTCTACTTCTCTTTATTCAGACATTTATTTAGCAGTAGCGGGACTTTTTTATTGCCTTTTCCACATCACGTATTTTAGTTAAATAGGCATAATTTGAAAGCTCAAAAAACACTCAAACTTCATCCTGTGAAAACTGTTTTGAAATTGAACTTTGGAAATGGAAACAACTTTAAAACCTTTTAGCGGCTCAATTTTCGTGATTTCAACCTCAAATTTGGAACACAAGCTGGTTAGACAGTCCAAACTATTTTGTAAAATAAATGCTTTGTACAAAATAAAGAGATTTAGATATTTAAACTTAAACATTTTTTTCACTTTCATTTATTGAAGTGTTTCACTTCTGCAGTAATAAATTATCTAAAATCAGACCAACTTTAGATCTGTATTGCAAAGCGTTCATGAATTATATTTATTTTCAGGGCTTAACAGGTTAATGGACATCATTTTTTACTTTAATATTTATTATTGATTTTTCAAGAAACAAGAAATTACAGAAAAAAGGGGAAAACTAATAATAATAATAATAATAACTATAGAAAAAGGCATTTGAGATAAGTATAGGATTACATATTCACAATATTTTTTATTATCATTCACATTACAGTATAGATCCTTCTTAACTCTCAAAATAAAAGTCAATCTTCCATATTGTGTATTTCTTTAATCATTTCTATCATTCTATCAGTAAAGGCATGTTTATAGCAAAATTTTAAAAAGTTTATTAAACTGAAAGAGCTTATAAAAGTGTTATTTTTTCATGTATGGTTACAAGAAAATATTGCTAAATTTTTAAATATAAGTTTTAAAGGGGTCCTTGATTATGATTTGACTTTTTTAACTTTATTTAGTGTGTAATGTTGCTGTTTGATCATAAACAACATCTGCAAAGTTATGACACTCAAAGTTCAATGCAAAGGGAGATATTTACTTTTACAGAAATCACTTTTTAAGGACTGTAAGGCTGAACACCGTTACTGACAATCCTCATTTTGGCTGCGTGAGATTCTCCAGCTTTGTTGTTGTTGAGCTGTTGAAGCTCCGCCCTCTTCTGGAAAGCGGAGCTCATTTGCATTTAAAGGGACACACACAAAAACGGTGTGTTTTTGCTCACACCCAAATAGAGGCAAATTTGTCAAGCTATAATAAATGATCTGTGGGGGATTTTGAGCTGAAACTTCACAGACACATTCTGGAGACACCAGAGACTGATATTACATCTTGTGAAAGGGGAATTATAGGACCCCTTTAATATAATTTTTAAATACTTTTGAATATAATACTATATTCATTGAAGTCTGTATCTGTTATTATGATTATTTTAATTTCTACTATGTGTTTTCCAAGAAAACAGCCTTTGGCGTGACATTAGTAAACACACACACGGAGGCGTGTGGGTCGCTGCAGCCGCTGGTTGGCGTGTGGTTCGGTATCAAGGGTCAGTCAGTGTTCCTGAGGCCGTGTGCTTTATCTGCTGCAGATTAGTGCTTTAGTCTCTGGCACAAGAAACAAAAGTTTCCACAAAAAATGTTTTCAACATTGATAATAATCATAAATGTTTCTTGAGCAGCAGATCATCATATTAGAATGATTTCTGAAGGATCATGTGACACTGAAGACTGGAGTAATGATGCTGAAAATTCAGCTTTGATCACAGGAATAAAATACACTTTACTATATATTCACATAGAAAACAGCTGATTTACATTGTATATAATGCATTATTTATAATATTTCACAAATGTTTCAAAAACATAAAAAAACAAATCAAATAATTCATATTAACGGTTTCAGAGGTTTTAAACAAACTCTGTTGAGTCGGTCAGGGTGTTGATGTTGATGATTATTTTTCCTCCAGTCCCACAGGAAAGAAGTTCCGGAGTAAACCGCAGTTGTCCCGCTACCTTGGCAACACTGTGGATCTGGGATGTTTCGACTTCCGCACCGGCAAAATGATGCCGAGCAAGATGCAGAAGAACAAACAGAGACTGCGCAGCGACATCCTCAGCCTGAGCAAGGTAACGCACCACTCCAGACAGCACAAACACTGCGGTTTATTTCTCAGTGAAGCACGGCTCAACTCTGCTCCAGCTGAGAGTTTGATAAAGAAACATCTTCCCAAACATGAGAAGCCTTTATTGTCCAACAAAAGACAACACTTAATAACATGTTTTACTCCAGACTCACTTCATAACATCAGTCGAGTGTTTGAAAACATGTGGCTTCTCACACAACAGTGATGAAGGCTGTCCATTAGCATTGCTTTATAAATATACTTTATCATCATGAAAATACCTGAGAAGGCTTGAAGAACTCTCGGCCCCGCCCTGCTTGCCACGAATATTATATTATATTATAGACAATAGGAGATCTCGTCCTGTAGTTTGGGAGTGTGTGGAGTGTGTGGGTGTTCTCATGTTCACGAGTCGTCTGTGTGTCTGTGCCGGTTCTCTCAGGATAGAAGCTGATATGATCTCAGTCTTCATACACTTTCATTTTCATTTCAGCAGACGCTCTTGTGTTGAGGTGAACAGTGCTGTTGAGTTAAAGTGTGACTCGTGATGTGTCGTTTGACTCTGATCCCCGAATGATCCGAGTGTTCCAGAACCGCTCTGTGATTCTGATGCTGGACGTTAGAGGTGTGGTGACGGTTTCACCCTGTGTCTCGGCCTGACACACACACACACTCGCACACACTCACACTCACACTCCCGTACTCTCACACACACACACTCGCTCACACTCACACTCGCACACACTCACACTCA